>BQNB010001699.1:45000-135095 GCA_026074375.1 Tanacetum coccineum
TAGGAATAGATTTGGCGTAACAATAAGCGATAAGCACATTAGCTTAAATAGTTTGACATTTTAGACTCAAAATGATTTTAGACAGCTTTGACACTACTTTTGACACAAAATAGCTTCAAAGAGCTTATCTCAAAACCTAAAAACTCTAAACAGATGAATATCAACCACAAATGAACACATAAAATCTACTTTTAAGAAATTTGAACTAGAAACAAGCAAGAAAGTGATCTGTCAAAAGTGACAGTTTAGCACTAATATTTTTTTGGATTTTTGAACTTTTTTGTCAAAAGACTGAAACTAAGAACAAAGACTCAAAATAGATTTTTGTGACCGTATTTTGACACTCAAACATCAATCCAAATGGCTAAATTAAGGAATTCTCACAAATAAGCTGATTTACTATTTTTGACTTAAAACTTTTGACATCAAGTGCAAAACCTAATAAACTAGCTAGAAACAGAATGGAATCTATTTAAACTACTCAATAAGCTACGTTTAAGCTAAATGAAACTGATTTGAAAGCTAAGCGACTTTGAACCTCATTAGACCTATTTTTATGGCTTAACCCAAAACACTCCCTTAAAAATCTGGGAAAAAAACCATTTTTTTAACTAAATTACACCTAACTAAGCTATGAATTTTGAAAACAGATTAATATCTAAGATTTAGAAAGACAAATAAGCAAAAATTTAAGGAAATTAAGCATTCTATAATAAGCTAAATCTAAAAGCAGTTTAGACTAAAAACAAGGACAATTTTAAGAAAACACTACCTAAAAGGCTTCTAAGCTAAAAACTAAATAGATAAGCATTTAAAAGACAAAATAAGCAAATTTAAGCATCAATAAGCCAGACAACAAACACTTAATAAGCAGTTAACAAGCTAAACAGAGAATTAAGCTCTAAAGGAGAAATTTGAAACTCACAGATGCCTTTGCTCAAACAAGGTTACAAATGCTTAAAAGAGCTCATCAACAAGCTCTAGCTTGTTTGCACAAGCTAGTAAAGTCCATAAGCATGTCCTAATTTGGCTTATCTTCCAATAAGCTGAGGTATTTTGGTGAGAATATGCAAAAGAAAACTTAGTTAAGCTATTGAGAAGCTTAACTGAGTATTAGTGAGTTACAAGAGCTTAGAAAAATTGACTTGGAAACAGTTTTAACATAAAAAGCATAAGATTAAAAACAGGTTTGCATAACACATTAAAAACTAAAATTTCATTAAAACTTAAAAGATTACAATGCTTGAAATTTAAATACAATAAGTTAAACAAATAAGCTGTAAATAATTTTAAAAACAAGCCTACACTACTCCTACACTACACTACATGCTCTGTAGCTTGATTTCTAGCCTTATTTATATAAAACAAATGAAGAGGATCTTCTTGATCTTGTGTTTACTGTGTGAGAGGCTTCAAAAGCTTCATCAAAACCCTTTAATTTTCTTGTTCTCCAAGTTCATGAATCACAACCCTTGATTAATTTTTGTTCAATAAAACCCCATGGGATTGCCAAGGTGCAGTTGTCCTTTTTAGGGGTGGGGTTTTGAGTAATGCTGAGAGGGGGTTTTGTCGTGGTGCAGGGGATCACGTGAAAGGGATGATGAATAATGGGTTTTGGCGGGTGATTGTTTTTGGGATAAAAGGGCTAACGGGGTTAGGGGTGAGGGACTAGTGGTGTAGAGGTAAAAAGGTTATAGGGGCTAATTTCGTTAGTCCTTAAGGACTAACAGTGTTAGTCCTTGAGGACTAACTGTGTAAAGGGTTAATGGTGTAGTGGGCTAACGGTGGTATGTGGGTTTGGGCAGGTTTTTATTAAAAAGAGATTGGGCATAGTTAAGGGATTTTAGGGCTTTTTAATTAAATAATATGCATTTTTGGGCTGACCCGGCCCATTAAATCGGGTATGGGTTGGCCCATTTAAGATGCATACGTCTTTGGCTTTGACTTTTCACGCTCTTTCATTCCCATGCTTGGTTTTGTCCGTTTTTGCTTGATTTTTGTCCTTTAGTGAATATCCGATACCTACACAGTAAATAACACAAAACAAGCATATATTTGGCATTTTATGTCCGTTTTTGGTCATTTGGGGTCGTTTTATTAGATAAAAGGTATGTGTAATTTAGCACATACCACTGTCACGATTAACGCATCCGCATAAAGCATCCTATAGTTTAATTATAATCTACCATAGGGAATTAAGCAGTGGTGTTCTTGTGAATTAACCCTTAGCCCATCGGGGACTTTACCCACTTATTGCTTGATGTTGTTTTATACACCGGTAGTCCACCACCAAAATCAATACCAATTAATTAAGAACAATACTGGTTGAACAATTATCGGGTCACCTGCCGGTCAACTAAGCTCATAATCAAAGAGCTATGATAGGTTGTCATTGTGATCTATTGGTCCTTGGTTCTATAGAACACAAACATGGAGAGCCAATCCTGACATCGAGGTTACTGTTAGTCTCCCTTAGACTAGTTGAATGACTAGGTCGCATGTACAGCACATAACCAAGTTTAGGCATAAAAATAATTAAACAACCAACGATAAATTAAGCAAAGCCGTATTAAACTAAACAAAATTTATAATCTTAATTAACATGGCTAATTACCGAGGGTATTCAGCCACAATCATTTTCATTATTACATAGTGATCAAACTATTAAAAATTGAATGATTAAGAAGTAAGAATTACACGATGTTATTCTATGGAAATTAGGAGCAGTGCTGACATTGGCCCCCCCCCCACCCTCCCTGCTTTTATTGGATTGAGAATTGGACTTTAGTTGAATATATATAGAGAATGTGATATTGTACACTAAAACTGTTTTGAGTCTTGGTATTTATAGGTCTAAAATACGTTGGATACGCTGTATGGGGATAAGTGGATACGGCGTATAGGGGTTAATTTGGAGTCCACGATAAGATCAAACAAATTAAGATAATTACCATCAATCATATTAAATGCGTATCTTTGACTGATGAACAGCTGTGCATACGGCGTATTCATTGTTAGTGGATACGCCAGATCGGGAATTAATCATTACGAGTTTCTTGTGCTGAGCTGGCGTTGATACGCTGTATCTTCATGCCTAGATACGGCGTATAGGTGTAGAAAATAGTATTCTTCAAATGTCTTCGTTTAAGCTCTAGAATTGCGCCTTTTTGCTTCTTCTTCACAAGTGACTCCATAATTACTGCAATAATAAACTTTAAGCAATTAAGTACCAATATCTTGCAATAATTATATAAAAGTGGGTAAAATACGTGAGATAAATAATAGTAAAGTATGATGTTATTTGATGATATCAAATATCCCCCTACTTGAATCGGTACTTGGCCTCAAGTAGGACTTTAGAAAAGATTTTAAAAATGTATCCCTAACCGTGGTTAAGGTTTTCCGTAAGCATTTCTTTCATGTTCAGATCACCTATACAAAACTAAGCTCCTGACGAAATATGGAAATGAAATCACTCAGATCACTCAAAACTAATCTAGGGTGTATCATTTTAGTGGTACGCTCATTTGCTTAGTCGTGATTAGCTTCGTATCATAGGCTTGGCAAGGATACACATCTCCACCTCTAAACCTAAAGAGTAACAAGTCAAAAGGTAAATTGGGTATTTATTAGAAGGCTTGGGTTTTTAATCATTCTTATTAAGATGAAGAATGATATAGGGTGTGGAGCTTCTGACTTTCACCAGAGGTCGTCGTCAAACAAGGCAGCTGAGACATGAATACATGGCCGTATCAACGGAATAGACATCCATGCTCGTACACTTCCTTATTCGAGTAGATCCTAAGGTTAGTTATCAGGAAAGGGAAGTAAAATTGTTGTTAAATAAAATAAACAAACAAATAGATTAAAGCCAACAATATAAGTGCGTTGCTAGTAACTTTCCATGGACCGTTCCATGGACAAAGACTCGAACTTTTAAAAACAAGGGTCTTGATCATAGATGTCAATGACAACCTAAGTTGTTGGCGTTCCCATACGGTCAACTTCCCCTTACATTCCCAAACTTTACATATTTTACTCAAAATAAGTCGGTGGATATCGGCCACTTTTTACAACACTTTACATCGTTGATTTTTGTGCGTAACAACGAACAATCGATCCTTTCAAATGATTTCATCGATGTAAGCTCTATGAACTGACTATCTTTTTCATCATTCATATTTTTTTTTTCATTTTCTCTTTTTTTTCAACAATACATCATAAATCTCGGCGTAATTTCAACGTCTTCATAATCATCATTTGTCCGGCTAATTTTCTCTTGAACTTTTCTTCTTTCAGACATAATACATAATTATAAAAGTAGCAAAAACAAACGAGCTACAAACATTCCCATTGCATTGTACAATTTTCCCGACCATTACATAGATAGAGAAATTTTCACTTTGACGATAGGTAGGAACTTACAAAAATTTACAACTGAAGCGGACTAACAACATTTGATCAAATAGGCTTTAATCTATACGGTAGGCTAAGGTGTAAAGGTGAAACGAAACAGATTTTTTATTGGTGTAGGAAAAATAAAGGAATGGCTCAGCAGGTTGTTCTAGGGGTATCTTTACTCTAAAAATGAGAGTAGGCAAAAGGGTTACACGGGGGTTAACTAACCAGTGTAGTTAGTTAATATTACGACATGTAGGCTTTTTGGTTTAATCCTTATTAAATTTACTGTTTTCTTGCATGTTCACCATCTAAATCCATAGTACTCATCATTGAGGTCTCGAGTGATATACCAGGCCAAGTTCTAAAGTCCACTACATTATTAGGGCTCACTCATTATGTTGGTGGCATTTTTAGTAAGAAATTGGAAATGGACAAGCTTAATTCTTACAAATAGACATTAAGGGTTATAGTGCGCTAGGTAATGTAACTAGTGATTGTTTCACAAAATAGTTTTGCTTTTTTTTTTATAAAATTTGGAAGCCAATTTTTTGGCAGGTGAAAGCTTGTGTTTTTGTGAATGAGGACAAAATACAGGGCGTAGGCGCGTACAACAAATTTAGTTTTGGTGTATTAAGGAAGCGGGGCGGGGGGGGGCGGGTGTGTGTGAGGGCACAATCCAGAAGGTCGGGTGGGGGGGGGGAGGGTGGCGGAGGAGTAGAGTCTGTAGGGCTAGGTTTTGGTTTCTGTTTTTATTTTAATAATTCTTTTTATTTGTTCTTATTTTTGTTTTTTTGTTTTGTATAGACAAACAGTTAAATAATATGGGAAAAGAATTAGAACGAGGAAACTTCCCTGATAGTTTGCTCCGGATGGTTTTCCATTTTGAGTGTTTGAGCAAGAAGAGTGTTGACGAGGGCTTCAGAATGCCCAAGAGAGGTCAACACGAGGTATTTTCAGACGTGGGATCAAGCAAAAGAAAGAGAGAAGGAGTATGTTTTTCACTATGAAAATGATATGTGTATGTGTTACCTTTCTAGCTAAAGTCTTATGTACCTCTTGACTTAGCCAAGACCACTTGGATGAGTCATAAGACAAGATGAGTAAAACATGGAAGTCCTTATGGTCTAGGTATGGGTTTTGCTTGAAAAAGTCTCATGGTTTAATTAAAAGGTGTAGTACATTGCAAGTTGATAGATTTTCATGATATTTCTTGGATATTTATCACCAAATCCGGCCATGGGTTGATATGTATGATATATTTTTGTGATTTTTGAGTATTGGGTATAAATGTGGGTATTTGTTGAAGCGTCGAAATATTTTTGTGGTTCCGGGAATGCCTAAACTTAATTTATCGCGAAACGTAAACACTTTGCGTAACCGATAAAAATATAATAAACAAAGACCATAATTATTCTCAAAGTAATTATTTAATACGTGATTGATGTAAACGCTTAATTGTATGATGCCCGTTTACATTGAATGATCGTTTTTAGCTTACGCGATTTTTACTTAATACATAAAATTAAAAGCAAACGCGTACAACACCAAAAATAAATAGTAGATTTATTGACGTTGTCAATGACTTGAAAACACGGGGTGTTATACAGAAGTATAAGAAACCTTATAGAGAGAAAGACGGTGAAAGGATGTTTTCTATTAAGTATTAATTAGAAATGAACAACCAACCCCCTCTCCATGTGTGGAGAGGGGTATTTATAATAAATACCCAACCTAGTGACGCCTAGGTTACTTGAGGTTGGGCCGAGCTCGGTTTTTGTTGGGCTTTTGGCCTGTAACACGTACAAAATTAGATTAAACCTCGATCCCCTGTACCCGACTAGCCTATTACATAAGTTACAATCCTTAAAAGTAAAGACCCGGTATAATCTATAATGACATGTACTTCCTTTGTTCGACTCAATAATTTAAGTCTAGCAGTTGACAACTAAGAGGATTAAAAAATAAGTTTTGGTTAGTGGCTTCTCCACCAAGTTGTCACTTAATTTTGGGGGTTGCTTGCATTTGTGACACATGTTATGTTTAACACATATCTTCCATTATCCATATGATTATCATATGACCATATATTGCATGTAGAAGGTCTGGGGGTAGGTTTTTGAACTTGACATGCAATTTTCTTCTTGCCATTGACGGCTTCTATTTGGGTACGTTTAGCTTCCCGGTATGTATAAACACCTTATTTTTTATGCTTCTTCAATGCCGGTGTAGTTTGGAGGTTGTGATTGTGCAATGTACTTCGAACGTTTGATTTTTTGTTTGTGGTTAGGTGTCATAAAAAGTTAAACTGACTATGTGGTTTGGGAGTTGAAACTATGTAATTTATTTCAAGTGTTTGATAGTTTGTTTGTTGCAACTTTTTTGTTTCTTAATTTGGTTTGAGTTTGATGTTTTATTTGTTGCGGCTTTTAGTTTGTTGGTGCATTGTGTGTGTCATTCTCGTGTATGTTTTTATTTTCCTTGTTTATTAGGCTTATGTTCCTTTGTTTAATGCTTTGATGTTTTGCAACATTTTGTAAACCTATGATGATAGCTTATTATATGCAATCACTTAGATTTCTTTGTGTTGTTATTGTTTAAGATTTTATACTGAGATAAGGAGTCAATATAAAAATATTGGTATGCATCTCGCACGTAAAAGATAAGTTTTGAGAAAAGGATTATGTTACTCCAAAGGTGGTGGTCATTTAGAGGTTTTTGATGATGGTTTGTGAGAACCAATCTTCATTAAGGTTGAAGGTGAGCAAGATGTCACACCCCTAAAATTGCAGCGAAAGACAACTGGGCATGACTTTCATAGCAAAAAGTCACAAGCTATATCGAACGTCCTCTATGAGTCATTTGAAAATACACGTTTGATTACACAAATAAAGTTGTAAACAAAGGACAAGGTTTCAAGAGTTCACATCATTTGAGAAGGGTCAAAAGATGATTTATACTTGCTTTGTTGTAGTTTTACTAACATGGAAAAAGTATATTAGGAAGGGGAGGGGCTCATAGAGCTACGGGTTTTGATGGAGACAAAGGAGGGAAGAAAGTTACCTTGTTTGGTGGCTTTGTGCTTATCATAGTTAGGGTATTATAGGATATACAAGGTGGGAAAGTAAATGTTGGGCTTACTGATGTATCGTCGTGTGGTGTATAATTTATGTATCAAGATTTTACATTTATATTTAGCCGACTAACCTAAAGACAATACTCTAACGAGAGATGTACCCGGATTCACGATAAAGCTTCGCGGTAAGTAGGTGTCCCGAACACTAAAGAGTGGAAAGTTATTCTATATTTCTTATCATATTTTAATCTTCTAATTAGTCCCCTAATAAAGGTTAAACCTATGCTATTACATATTTACTAGAAGGTATTAAGGGGGTTTTCAGCCTGAGAGACTGACACAGGTTTATGGTGACAAAAATCAATTCTAAGCACAATAAACATAAAAGACAAACAACAAAAGATTAAGAGAGCGGCACAAGCCAATATAAGAAAACTGTATTAACCATGTTAATCCGATTAAAAGTTGTTATTAATTAGTGCAATGGCTGTTAACCTCAAGTCGGCATAATCTTTCTAAGACTAGGGCGGTTCTCTTCATATCTAAGACCCCTAGATACGAACAATCCTTTTCACGATTAACCGCATCCGCATAAAGCATCCTAAAAGTCTACTAATAATCTATCATAGGGAAATAAGCATTGGTGTCCCTGTTAATACTCTAAATTACTCTAGCACAGCGAGACCTTTAACCCACTATTGCTTGATTGTGGTTTTTAATACACCGGTAGTACCACCCCAAATCAATTAACCAATTAATCAAGAACAATACTGTTGAACGATGATCGGGTCCACATTCGGTCCAACTAAGCTCATAATCAAAGGTAAAAGATAAGGTGTTTTTGATCCTATATTGGTCCGGGGCAGATAAAAACAAAATATGAAGATATCCCGACATCTAGATTACGGTTAAGCTCACTAGACCCAGTTGAATGATATGCTCGCATGGTACAAAGCACATAAACAAGTATACAGGCGATAAACATAATTAAACAAATCAATGATAATTAAACAACCGGAATTAAATCAAGCCAAACATATAATCATCATAAACAATGGCTAATACCCGAGGGTATTAGCCCACAATCGTCATAATCATACAAGCGTAATCAAACAATTGAAAATCGAATGATTAAGAAAATAGGAATTACACGATGTCCTTTTACGAAATTGATGGTGAATGCTTGACCTTGGTGCTCTTCTTGGCTTCTGAAATTTGAACTCTAATGTATATACAAAGAATGTGATACTGCACACTTAAACTCGTATTTGAGCCTTGTATTTATAGTGTCTGAAATACGCCTGGATACATCGTATGAAGATAAGTGGATACGGCGTATAGGGTTAATTTCCTTGGAGTCTGCGATAAGATCAAATCAATCAAGATAATTACCATCAATCATATTAAATGTGTATCTTTGACTGATAAACAACTATGCATACGGCGTATTGGAGAGTAGCAGATACGCCGGATCGAGGATTGATCATTACGCGTTTCTTGTGTTGAGCTGGCGCTGATACGCCGTATCTTCTTTGCTGGATACGGCGTATAGTAGTAGTTTTTAGAATTCTTCAAATATCTTCGTTTTAGTTCCAAAATTGCGCCTTTTTGCTTCGTCTTCACAAGTTACTCCTAAATTACTGCATTTATCATCTTTAAAGTAATTAAGTACAAAATCATGCAATAATTATATAAAGGTGGGTAAAAAGTGCGGGATAAATGATAGTAAAATATGACGTTATTTGATGTTATCAAATATCCCCCACTTGAATCCTACTTGTCCTCAAGTAGACCTTAGAAAAGTTTATGAAAATGTATCCCAACCGAGGTTAAGGGTTTTTCCATTAAAGCACTTTTTCTTGTTCAAACCACCTGTATAAAACCAAGCTCCTTACGAAATAAGGAAATGAAATCACTCAGATCACTCAACTAATCTAGGGTGTATCATTTTAGTATTACGCTTAATTGCTCAGTCGTGATTAGCTTCGTATCATAGGCTTGGCAAGGATACACATCTCCACCTCTAAAGCTAAGGAGTAACAAGTCAAAAGGTAAATTGGGCATTTATTCAAAGGCTCGGGTTTAATCATTCTTATAAGGATAAAGAATGATATAGGGTGTGGAGCTTCTGACTTTCACCAAAGGTCGTCGTCAAACAAGGCAGCTAAGACATGCATACATGGCCGTAACGACGGAATAGACATCCACGCTCGTACACATCCTCATTCGAGTAGATCCTAAGGTTAGTTATCAGGAAAGGGAAGTAAAATGGTTGTTAAATAAAATAAACAAAACAAATAGATTAAAGCCAACAAATATGGTGCGGTTGCTAGTAACTTTTCCTGACCGTTCCATGACAAAGACTTAAACATATAAACAAGCGCCTCGATCATAGAAATGACAAAGACAACCTAAGTTGGCGTTCCCATAACGGTCAACTTCCCTTACATCCCGAACTTTACATACTTTTACAAATAAGTGGTGATATCGGCCACTTTTTACAATACTTTACATCGTCGATTTTTTTTGTACGTATCGACGAATAATCGATCCTTTCAAATAATTTCTTTGGTATAAGCTTTTTGAACCGACTATATTTTCTTTCTCTTTTTTTTTGCAAACAATACATCATAAATCTCGGTGTAATTTCACCGTCTTCACTATCATCATTTGTCTGGCTAATTTTTCTTTGAACTTTTCTTCTTTCGGACATAATACATAATTGCGAAAGTAGCAAAACACACGAGCTGCAAACATTCCCATTGCATTGTGCAATTTCCTCGACCATTATATACATAGAGAAATTTCACTTTGATGCAGGAACTACAAAACTTTACACGGAAGCAACTAGCACATTGATAAAAAAGTCTTTAAAATCTACTACGGAAGCTAAGGTGTAAAGTGAACGAAAACAATTTTTAATGGTGTGAAAAGAAAGAATGGATCAGCAGGTTGTTCTAGGGGTATCTTTACTCTAAAAATGAGAGTAAGCAAAAGGGTTACACAGGAGTTAACTAACCAGTGTAGTTAGTTAATAATACAACATGTAAAGGATTTTTGGTTTAATCCTAGAAATTTACCAGTCAAACATGTTACTCCATCTAAATCCATAGTACTCATCATTGAGGTCTCGAGTGATATACCAGGCCAAGTTCTAAAGTCCACTACATCACCGACACACTCATATTTTTGTGGAATTTTAAGTAAGCATTTGGAAACGGAAAGGCTTAATTCTCACAAATAGACATGAAGGGTAATAGTGCGCTAGGTAATGTAACTAGTGATTTTTCACAAAAAGCATGCTTGAAATATTTTAAATTTGATCCATTTTTAGGCATTTTTAAGCATATAGCATCTTATTTGTGAAAATGAGGACAAGTACGTTCTAATTCTCTATCCCCCACTTAAATTATACAACGCCCTCGTTGTATAGATAAAACAATTAAAGAAAATGAGAAATAGAATTAGAACGAGGAAACTTCCCTGAAATTTTGCTCCGAATGGTTCTCCATTTTGAGTATTTGAGCAAAAAGAGTGTTGATGAGGGCTTTAGAATGCCCAAGAGAGGTCAACATGAGACGTTTTCATATCATATCATCAAGTCGATTTTGTTTACAGCAAGGTCCTGCATGAAAGTTAGCATACGTTCGTGCAATTCGTACTTTCGCTAACCTACAAAACAAGCAAAAAATTAAACACAAAACTGTGCAGGTTACAATACGCCGTATCCCAAACCCTAGGATACGTCGTATGTAATCCTGTGAAAACAATTAAATATACTGGAATTTAAATACTGGAAAATAAAAACTGATAATTGCCCAGACAAGCATACGCCTTATCCAGAGGGGTTATATACGCCGTATGTATGTCTGGTCAGATAGACTCAACAATAATTTAAATTCAATCAATTAAAATACAACAAACAATTAAAAATAGCCGGGTTGTCTCCCGGTAAGCACTTTTGTTTCAGCTGGTCTTTAAGTTCGACCTTTTTCTTCACTTGGCGGCTCCTTACTTGGTGCTGGTTATAGTCCACCCGAGATTTCTTTTATTGAAGAGGTTGTGTTAGATGCAAGACATGCTCCCAGGAGTTCTTTTTACAGTGCTTATTTTGCTTGGTTCAACAGCGACGAATTCTTTAGCTCGTATGACTGTGAATTCCTCAGTTTTTCATAGCTCGTCCTGGTCACAGATGTCGTGACGGGCGGGAACTAGTATCGGGGAACATTCCTTGTCAATTATTTCGTGAGTTTTATTTCCATCTTGTGTATCCAAGTACGGTTTATAAAATGAATCAGAGCATGTCATGCTGGAATGTTTATCACGTGGTTCGTCGTGGAGGTCGCCAATTGTTCCATTAGTATGTTCATTCACATAAAGTTCCCATAGCCCGTATCTACTGGTCTTGTCTAATTCCCAATGGTTGTCAAATTTTGACGCTAACCAATATAAGAATTCAAAGTAGTCCGTTCCATTGTCAAGATCATCGGGGGTTTCACTATTGCATGTATGTGACAATGGGTAATATTTATGAAAGAATTGGTCTCTTAGTTTATCCTAACTAATAGTTGTTCCCTCAATTTCATCCCCCCCCTTTTTTATTTTCCCCCCCCTTCTCCCCCCACCTTCCACCATTTTTCAGCATCATTGCTAAGTGATTTCGAGAAAACGTGAATCCGAAGCCTGTTTTTATCTATATCGGGAACCTTGATCCATTCGGTAATTTCGACCACTCTTGCAATATGATCAATCACGTCTCCCACATCCATGCCATTAAAAGTGTTATCCGTTAGTATCTTCAAGAATTCATCCCTAAGTTTTAGTTCGTGCATATTGTTTATGGGGGAGTTGATATCGCCACATATTCCGTCTATCGCGTTGTCGGTGGCTGAAATTATCTTTGAGATTCCTTTTCGCAGAATGACTTTCCTAAAATGAGCACAAATGATCAATAAGATCTGCTCTCACGGGAGAGACCACATAAGATGAAACAGAAAACCAAATACGAAAAACTGGTACTGTATTAGATGACCAATACGCCGTATAATATTAACTAGAATATGCCGTATGTGTCTGTTGAATAGCAGTACGTCGTATTGAGTTCACTGAATACGCCGTATTGTTTGGAGAACAGATACGCCGTTTAGACTGCAAAATCAATACGTTGTCCTGAACAGAAGGTTAGATACGCCGCATCCAACTAGTGGATACGCCGTATCAAATGATCAGTCAGAACAGAATACTATTTAAACACAATAAAATGCAATAAATTAAACAAACAATTAAATTAAACAATTAGCAATTAGAAGTCAGAATTAATAATTTTACACTAAACAAGTTAAATGGTTAGAAATACTAAAAAGAATAAAGATTAAACTATCACTCCCCGGCAACGGCGCCAAAAACCTTGATGTGTCGTCGTGTGGTGTATAATTTATGTATCAAGATTTTACATTTATATTTAGCCGACTAACCTAAAGACAACACTCTAACGGGCAGTGTACCCGGTCAAGATGAAGCTTCGCGGTAAGTAGGGTGTCGAACACTAAGAGTGGAAGTTAATCTAATATTCTATCAGTATTTTAATCTATCTAGATTAGTCTAATTAAAGGTTAAACCTATGCTATACATATTTACTAGAGGTAATAAGGGGGTTTTTTCAGCCTGAGAGACTGGCACAGGTTTATGGTGACAAATATCAATTCTAAGCACAATAAACACAAAAGACAAATAACAAAAGATAAGAGAGCGGTACAAGCCAAATATAAGAAAACTGTATTAACCATGTTAATCCGATTATATGCTGGTTTGATTAATTAGTGCAATGGCTGTTTATCTTGAGGCGGCATATCATTCTTAAGACTTAGGCGGTTCTTCATCCTAAGACCTAGATACGAACAATCCTGTCACGATTAACGCCTCCTCAAAAAAGCATCCGAAAGTCTAATTA
This sequence comes from Tanacetum coccineum, assembly GCA_026074375.1. Taxonomy (NCBI): domain Eukaryota; kingdom Viridiplantae; phylum Streptophyta; class Magnoliopsida; order Asterales; family Asteraceae; genus Tanacetum; species Tanacetum coccineum. The sequence goes on from BQNB010001699.1 coordinate 58,425, forward strand.
TAATCTATCATAGGAAATTAAAGCAGTGGTGATCCTGTTAATACCCTAGCCCATCGGACTTTAACCATTATTGCTTGATGTTGTTTTATACACCGGTAGTCCACCACTAAAATCAATTACCAATTAATCAAGAACAATACTGGTTGAACAATTATCGGATCACCTACGGGTCCAACTAAGCTCATAATCAAAGGGTAAAAGATAAGGTGTTATTTTTTATCCTAATGGTCCGGGCATATAGAACACAACATGGAGAGCTATCACGGCATCTAGATTACGGTTAAGTTTCACTAGACCCAGTTGAATGATAGGTCGCATGTACAAGGCAATAAACAAGTATAAGGATAACATAATTAAACAATCGAACGATAAATTAAAACAAGCCAGAATTAAAATCAAACCAAACATAATAACTTCATAAACATGGCTAATACCCGAGGGTATTAGCCCACAATCGTCATAATCATACAAGCATAATCAAACAATTGAAAATCAAATGATTAAGAAAATAGGAATATACCCGATGTACTTCTATCGAATAATTATGGGTTGATGCTTGATTACCTCGGTTCTCTTCCTTGGCTACTGAAATTCAAACTCTAATGTAACTAACAGAGAATATGATAATTGCAACGCTTAAACTCGTATTTAGAGCCTTGTATTTACAGTTCTGAAATACGCCTGGAACGTCGGTAAGGAAATAAGTGCATAACGGCATATAGGTTAATTTCCTTGGAGTCCCGCGATAAAGATCAAATCAATCAAGATAATTACCATCAATCATATTAAATGCGTATCTTTGACTGATAAACAGTTGTGCATACGGCGTATTGGAGAGTAGCGGATACGCCGGATCGGGGATTGATCATTACGCGTTTCTTGTTCTGAGTTGGCGCTAATACGCCGTATCTTCTTTGCTGGATACGGCGTATAGTAGCAGTTTTCAAAATTCTTCAAATATCTTTGTTTTAGTTCCAGAATTGCGCCTTTTTGCTTCGTCTTCACAAGTTACTCCTGAATTACTGCATTTATCATCTTTAAAGTAATTAAGTACAAAATTATGCAATAATTATATAAATGTGGGTAAAAAGTGTGGGATAAATGATAGTAAAATATGACGTTATTTGATGTTATCACTTACCCAAAAGGGAGGGTTGATTTTTGGAGTAAAAATAGGAGGGAAATTGCCAAACTTTACAATGTCTAAGTGTTTATATATATATATATATATATATATATATATATATATATATATATATATATAAGAAAAGGTGGTAATGGGTATTGGATATGTTGTGCATGCATGCAAAATAATCCAAGAATGAAATGCATATGATTATAAAATCATGCTCATGAGAATGTTAATATGCTTGCTTAACGTAGATTAAACTTAGTCTAATGACAAAAAACGTTCAAAGATGGTTCTCGTTATGCGCGAGATAACCTAACGGTTACACGTAAAGTCAATTATTTACTTGTTTAGAATAAAACGTTCAAGTTTATGGAATAAATGTTAACCCAAAATTGGTTGTCACACAAGTTTTCTTTTTTGTAATATGATATAGTCACTTTAATTATTGTTTATGGAATAAGTTGTTGTAATAATGCATTGTGAATTCTTTGGTGCAGTTTTCTCCTTTTTTGACGATTCAGCGTCTCGAAAAAAAGATTCTGACAGTTTTTAACGAGTCAATCTAAGAAAACTAATTGTTGGGATTTAGTCAATGTTGTTTGTGAAGGTCAGAGGATTTTTTTGGGTGTTTCTTTTCATATGATATTTGCACATTAATGTATATATGCTTAAATAGTTGGATGAAGGTGTCTTGCAACCTTATTTTTTGGAGTATAGATAAGAGACGACTAGCAACAAGTTAAGCTTAGTCATGTGTTTCGTACCTAGGAGAAAACTTTAAGGAGAAGGGTCATTTGAGAATCGGATATCTAAAGAATTGCTGACACATTTTAGGCACCTCCAGTGGTCTCCGAATAACGTCTACAAAGCCATGTCTCGGATAGTCATTCCTTGAATCAGAATCTTGTGCAAGTTCAAAAAAAACATGGATACGAAAGCTATAGCCAATAAAATTTCATCAACAAAAATATGAACCACATAGGTCTTATCAAAAATAGTACTTGCGCATTTTTCTTTGTGTTTAGGTTCTTATTTACTCCATTATTTAACTGATATGGTAGGGTATTTACCCTAGACGCTTAACTGATTTGATGATGCACTATGTAATTTGTATGTCATGTCTGTTTGTAGTTAGAGTTACGAATATGTTTCTTTTAAAATCTGTTACTTGAGTAATATTTTGTATTTGACATGCTGTTATTATTGCCCGTTGTTGCCAATGTTGATTTTTCGTACTGACTTATCTTCGTTTAATGATGTCTTTAGAATGCCGCAAAACAATTTTGGGAAGCTGAAACCTGGGGAACAAAAGAGAATATCAGAAGCCAAGGTGTACCGTAAATGGATAGCCCGAGATGTTCTAAAGGCAGCGCCGCTTGCCTATTGTTGGTTGTTGCTTGATACGAGTATTTGACATGTGCCATAAGTATTCTTAGTCTGATTATTAATACATTGTTCTTTTTGGATTCAGAATGTCCATAAAATGTCAGCTTGATGCGGTAATGTTAGAGTGAGAATGATGGAAGAAATCGATATAAAGGCTTTGTATAACGCACTAAGGAGGTTTCATGTTACGAAGTATGTCCATGTTTATAAGCTACCTCCAGAAAGCTTTCACACATCAGTGCAAGATGTGTAGTCCGATACCATTGGATGACAAGCATTTGAACTATTTATGGTTGGTTTAGTTGGAATACTGCATTGAAGTAACAGGGAACGTACGAAAAATAGAGTTAATAGGATGTGAAAGTGTGGGATGTAGATACGCGATCACGTTCATATTTGGATCTCTTGTTATAATCTATTCCCATCGGGTGAAAAAATTTGATATGACGTGCACTTCCTACAAACAACCTATCGATGCAAGTCTCTGTCAACGCAAGAACGCTTTGTTTATAGTTGGTGCGCTTTATGGCAATTGAAAACGTCATTTAGTTCAAATCGGTGTTTGGTGGCTTTTGTGTTTTATGTTACCTTAGAATATATGGTATTGTCTTTTGTATTGTATGGACTAAATATAAAGTCTTAATCTTTAGGAATCTAAAAATTATAAAAAGCGTTGAGGACTCTCGATATTATTTTTTAGTTGCGTACGCTATTAAGGGATTTGTGGATATATGTTCGTGTTTGTTTAACCTTTGTGATAAGTTTTATATGTAATCATTGGTCCCGTTCTATGTGAATTTTTGTTTCATATTTTTCCGTTTTCAACCATGTTAGCGTATGATTACCATAACGAAATCATGTATTTCAAAAAACCCAATTCTCAACGCGTGTGGGGCGGCGCTTATACTGTCTTAATACATACAAAATTTCGCTTATTTATATATTTATAAATTTATATATATATATATATATTATATTTGATATTATTTATTTATATATATATATTATATATTACACACCACCTACTAGGGACAGGGTCGTCCCGTGAATTTCGGGTGCCCTAGACGATATAAGAAAAATAGGCCCCTTTTGTCAAGGTAGCAAAAATAATCACTCATATTACAAAGAAAAGATACATTACATCACTGGCGTTATTTTGGTAACGTATATTATGTGCTATATAAATTTGTAATATATTTTTTTTGTTTTTTTCATAAAATTAGAAGATAGAGTCTGTTTATAATACAACACTTAATTTGTTTATAATTAAATGTTGGATATACGCTAAAAAGTGGGCCAAACGTGAATTTTACTACGGAGTATCTAATTTTTGAAGTTGGGCTAGAAAAAGGCACCGAAAATGAGATTGAATTACTAAATATTGAGCTTTAGCTGAAACAAAAGCCCTTTAACAAAGTAATATATATAGCTATTGCCAAGCTAGATCTCTTCTCAAAACTCCTAAAAATGACACATGACATTTAATTTGATCTAATGGTTCTAAAGCTATGTCAACTTTCAACAAAATTCGGTCAAACAATAACCCTCAAATCAGTAATTCCCTCACAATCCTCCTCCCAAAAAAACTTCCCCAAATCAAATGATTGATCCAAAATCTAAGAAAGTTGAACGATTAATCAAAATCAACGATTAAGCAACTATATTTTGAGATGCCATCAAAGATCCTACATAAAAAGGATTGAATAAATGATTTAATCCCTAAGAGACTCAAAGGTCTTATGATTTTGGTATTTGAATCATCAACATAAACCTCTCAATCCATGGATGATAGAATTCCAGGTTAATTTTTGTGTTTATAGTTTTCTTAATTTTTTCCAATTAGTTCTTATCGAGGGTTCTATACTATTATTTGATTTGATGATTTGATTCAATATAATGTAATAATGTTTGAACTAATGTTTTGATTTTAATGTAGGAACGTTTCATAAAAATATGGTATAATACATGATTATGTAACAGTCCTCATAATGTAGGAACGTTTTATGAAAATGAGATTGAAAAAAGGCTCCCAATTCAAACACATGTAACACTCGTCCATGATTATAGCTTAGTTTTTAAAGAATCAAATCCTTACATCTTTTGATCAAATCATTATTATTTAAGGAACAATAGAAGTTGCAATAGCTGGTCTTCTAGGAGTCGTAAGAGCAAAAGAAAAGATGATCAACTTCTCAATGCAAAATATCATCGTTGCACCAGCTAGAAGGTATGAATCCTTTGATATTTAACTAAGTTTTGTATAAGTACTAAATAATAACTATATTATATATCTTTTCAAGTACTTTAATTACTTAGCTATATTTTATAAGATAATGTATTGCAACTGGAGTTTAGGAGTCGTGCTTATGAGGGCGGCTGGAAGAACAATGTCAAGAATGTTAGGAGATAGTCAAGCTGCTTATAAGAGTGCACATAGTCATTTTTAGGTGTTTGATGCTAATGTGTGTAATTATTCATATATCATATACGTTTTAAGCGGTCTAAATACGCTAATGTGTGTGTACAAAAGAACGCAACGATATTGGCCAAAATATGAAACCATTTGCCAGGAAGACGATTGATATTAAACATAGAGGGTTGTGGGAAGGAGCGAGTCTTCTGGAAGTGGTGAGCTTTAATAGCTATAACTTTTAATGTTGTTTTAGATAGATTTTAGCGATAAAGAGTCGGTTATCATATTGTAGCAAGAGGTCAAACCTAATGTACTCCTCGAGTTGCCTACAGTAGGTGGCATGTTTTCTAAGGAGGTACAATTATACATTTAACATGTAATACACTTTATGTGCTACAGTCATAAATTCATTTTGTATATACACATGCTTTTATAATCGATTAAGTTTTCAACTTAAGCTCATAATCTGGAAAACTTGAAAAGTCTTTTAGTTGCATAATCACTTTTTAAGGCTCTTAATATTGAGAAAAAATATTTGTTGTGGTTGAGTTTATGAAGAAACAGTTGGCTGATAGTGAATGATTATGGATACACAAGGTACGGATTTACTGAATGAAACTATTTTTATGTTGGTTGTTTCAAATTGCGTATTTGAAGAGTAGGCGATGAAGATGGAAGGTTTACGTTTCTCGAATGAGCTAAAGGCTTGCCTACAATCAGTATGTCCCATGAACCACAAATATGCAAATCTAAATAGTAACTTATGTGATGGTAAATTGTAAGGATTAAGCTATCCTATTTCTACACATAAACACATATTTGAATAAGATTAAGGAGAGAAAGAAGTATGAAAGGGTTTAGAGAGAGAGAGACTATGAGAGAATGGAAGGAACAATGTTATTGCCATATGAACCAACACCCTCTCCAAGCTATGTAGAAGGGATGTTATACCATAGTGGCTGGCCATGGGATCTTGTTTGGCTTCCATGGGTGTCGGGCTTGATACTAGATGGGCTTTCCTCACACCCTACAAGAAGCTCTAGCATCACTTGTACCGTCTTCTACCTCCCCTCTCCACCACCTTATACAACTCACACCCCATACGGACATTAACACAAATCCCTTTCCAATGCACTTTCCTCACCTACAACTTCACATACTTCCTTACACGCAAACCCACCATACACTCCTTCTCCACCCAGAAAGAAATCTTGCTTGTGGATGTACCTAACATTTCCAAAAATATGACTTGTCCTAATAACAATGCATCTTGCCCCCACCAAAATCTTACAAACCTCTCACTTTAAGACTAGGAGTCCACTCCCCCCCCACAACCAATCCCCACCACCAAAAATGCCGCCTCCACCCAAACACCCCCATCCTAAGCTTGTCCCTCCACACCCAACTCACAGACCCCCTCATCCCTCAACCCAAGCCGACACACCTACAACCCACCACCACCAACCTCCAATCCATAGATCGCCCACACCACTCTCAGAGCAATCATCAATGGCCCCAACCACCCACGAATTGAGCCCCACCCAACAACCCCCCAAATCAACAAAGTTCCCCAGACCCCCAAACCATCTTACCCACCTTCCCCCCCGCAAAGCCTCCAATTCTGCACGAAAAATGGTCCCCCAAAACTGCCCTCAACCTCAATAATGCCCAAGAGGTGGTCCAAAAGAGCCCATATACCACCCCCAACAAGGTTCTTTTCCCACAACAACAAACCAAACGAGTTACCTCCGACACCCCACCGGCCCAATTGATTCCCTAACCCCTCGAAGACCCACATGAGCCCCAACTGTCTCCCCAACACCCTACTTCCCCCCAAACAACCAACTGACACAATGACGTCCCCTGCCAAATTTCCCCCCCCCAAAAGCAAAACCCAACTTTGTCACCCCCTACAGCAAGAGGTCAATCACTAATGTATGTACTCCTCGGGTTGTCTACAGTAGGTGGCATGTTTTCTAAGGAGGTACAATTATACATTTAACATGTAATACACTTTATGTGCTACTGTCATCAATTCATTTTGTATATACACATGCTTCTATAATCGATTAAGTTTTCAACTTAAGCTCATAATCTGGAAAACTTGAAAAGTCTTTTAGTTGCATAATTACGTTTTAAGTCTCTCAATATTGAGAAAAAATATTTGTTGTGGTTCAGTTTATGAAGAAACAGTTGGCTGATAGTGAATGATTCTGGACACACAAGGTACGGATTTGCTGAATGAAACTGTTTTTATATTGGTTGTTTTAAATTGCGTATTTAAAGAGCAGGCGATGAAGATGGAAGGTTTACGTTTCTCGAATGAGCTAAAGGCTTGCCTACAATCAGTATGTCCCATGAACCGCAAATATGCAAATATGAATAGTAACTTATGTGATGGTAAATTGTAAGAATTAAGCTATCTCATTTCCATATACAAACACATATTTAAATAAGATTAAGGAGAGAAAGAAGTATGAAAAGGTATAGAAAGAGAGAGACTAGGAGAGAATGGAAGGAACAATGTTATTGCCATATGAACCAACACCCTCTCCAAGCTATAGAGATGGGCTTTTATACAATAGTGGCCGACCATGGGCTCTTGTTGGGCTTCCATAGGTCGGGCTTGATACTAGATGGGCTTTAAGCCCTAAACTTAGGCTCAATTAGCTTAGGTAATTCCCGTATACATATACTAGACTATACAAGGTTCGAGAATAATATATGACCATCACTTTACTAAAAACTAAGGCTAACAATCTCCCCCTAAGGGGTGGTCATTGCACATATGGCTTCACCTATTGTGACGTCGTTGATCTTGGAACCTTGTATTCTTGGGAACTCCTTTAAAGTTCCTTTTGCATGCTTGTGGTCTTGGATCTTGATCTTTATCTTGGTATCTTTGTCTTTAGCCTTAAGATAATCTTGGATACTTCTTGGCGTGAATGACTTCTTAACTAACATACTCATACTTAGACATCACTTGAAGGCTGACAATATCCATAAACTTAGATCTCTTACTTGATCTGCTTGTAGTCATATTCTTGACGAACTTTGAGAAAGATCTTGTTTATCAAAGCTTGCGGAAGTGTATCTTTAATGTTCGGAGCTTTCATCAAGTCTTGGTTGATGTCTTGAATATATCCCTGAGCTTAGAGTATGACCATGTGGCCTTGACGACATTGGAACTGAGGCGAACACCATCGTCATTACATGCATGTAAAGGTTAGAAAGAATAGCATATATGGACGAATAATGTCTTTGTTATTCGTCAAAGTTCGGTAGCGTTAACCTTCGGTTCCGAGAGGACCGTTCCACATTATAAATACTATACCTGTGACCAGGTAGATTCAATTTAGAAGAATCTCCTTGAAAGGGTTTTTGGCTGTACTAGCCTGTTCTCATTACCGGAGCGTCCCAAAGCAGACAGCGCGATAAGAGTGAATCAGTTAGTTACTGTCTTACTGATTGAGTCGTCAATTCGTTCACTAGACCAAAATTGATAACCAGTTATCACAAGCTTGATTCATATCGAATCTTGCAAGTCACCTATCGTAGTGCTATTTTATGCTGACACTAACAGGATTTCCATTCGTCACTTTGAATACTAAAGAGTATCAATCTGAATGTTCTGGCAATATCACAAGGATAATGCGTAGGACTCTTGTATAACTTATGTTCTTAATGATGAACAACAATTGTATATGGAATTTGTGTCCTAATGAGATTTTTTATTGATCTTGTTGGCTCTAGACTCTATATGTGAACTTTTGTTATTTGGTGATTGGAGGCTGGAGCGGACTGCCACCTTTTCAATATCAACGATCTCGTAGTGAGAAAGTCGATAGAAGCGTGTTGTTCTCCGTGAGAAATGAAACAAACTTCTTTTTAGAGAAGTCTGAGTAGCTGGGAGGGTTGTGCCTTGCATCATAGGGTCCATGATAACTTGTCTTCAGTATCAAAATCATCTTTGTGATTACTGATTGATTATGTATTGACCCGGTTTCTGCCTAAGTGTATGGAGGGCTCATTTTTTTCACCCTTACATAACTATTCTTTTTCATTCTTTAACCCCTTCAATGTTAAACCAACGCGTTCTCATTATCACCATGTTGGGATTGATCCGATGATAACTCATGCCTTAGATAACATTTTTCCCGTTCTTACTTTACTCCTTTTTTAAGATCTCATACCTAAGGACTTATAATCTATCTATTTGAGTGTCCCTGGGTAGATCCCTCTGGTTTTGGTTGAATCATGAAACAAATAACTAACCTTAACCGCCTTATATCTCCTTGAATAATCAACAGTTGGTCGGTCTTTGGGTATTATCATCGTAGCTATACAACCTTTAAAAAATCAATCAACGTGTTCGAGAAATCCTTTATTACACATTGAGAGTTTTCTGATTCACCAAAAGCTCCCCTACACAGCATCATATTATGAAAAAGTTTTGCACATGCGAGGTTGAGAACGCACTTATATTCAAAACATCTTATCCGAATTAAGCAATATTGATCACATTTTAATCACTATTCTCCCTCTCAAAAATTACATATGGTTTGGAATTTTTTGATTATACAAGTGAACTAAAATACAAGCTAATGTACGTTTTTTTAGCGGTGAAATTTTATTAAAAAACTAGCAAGGTGCTAGAACTTACAAGATAATAAGAACGGGGTTTTTAAGCCAATCAATCTAATTAAAAGAAGCCTTACATCTATATCTACACCAATAAAAAGAACGGGACACAAGCTAATGTACGTTGACTCACATGTTGAATGAAATCGCATGGGGAAAACAGATAAGCTCATGCAACTCTGTTATGAAACTACTTATATTATCTTTTAAATATTTATGCTCCCCCTCAAAAATAGATTAAAGTGAAAATTTAGAGTGGAAGCTTGTTGAGCACACAATTTTTGAAAGATTTTGAATATTTCTTTTAAAAATATCTTAAAAAATTGTTCTCAACTGGAAAATGATGTTTAATATATCTGAAGAAATATCATTTCCTTGGTACTTCTCTTGAGCATTCAGAACTTTGAATGTTTGTACGACTTTGCTCAAGACCGAGAAGACATGAACTTCCCATTGTTGAGGAATAATGTACATAAATGAACATTTTCCTTTCTTTGGAATCTGAGACCTAAGCTGACATTTACTTAGAAGTCATATGTTTTGAGAAAACTTTTGATTTTTTTATAAGTATGCTCGAAAACAATAAGATTTCTCCTCTTTTGAAGATAAAGCGTACACTTTTCTTTTCTTTAAAACTGAGTTCTAATGAGAGATAATCAGAAGTCATAGAAAAATTTAGAGAAGACATGTTCTAAAACCATTAGGAACTCTCGCTTGAACTTTATTTACATTCGCGTGTCATTATTAAATGACATTTTTAGGGACGTAAATATTATCGATTTTTGAGATACTTGTCAGAGAAGAATATTTTTCTTGGTATTTTTGAAAATTTTTGATTTTGTATTTGGTTTTATAGGTTTTATAATTTTTGTATTTTTTCTGATAAATATATACAAAGTTTACTACAATTTTGCAAGACGTTCAATCTCCTATGGAGATAAACTATGCATACCAAGGCGACAAACCAAATAGTTAACCTTTCCACCGGAAGGGCTTTGGTGAAAATATCTACCAATTGGTAGTTTGTCTTGACAAAATACAGTTTAATCGTACCCTTTTCTACGTGTTCCTTTATGAAATGGTAACGCACAACGATGTGTTTTGTTCTTGAGTGTTGGACCGGGTTGCAGGATATAGCTATGGCTGATTTTGAATCATAATAAATAGGAATTTTGTTATAATGAAAGCCATAATCCGTTAACTGTGTTCGCATCCAAAGGACTTGATCATAGCAAGTGGATAAAGAGATATTCTGCTTTCGCGGTTGACAATGTCGTACAGTCTTACTTTTTCGAGGACCAGCTCACCAGCTTTTCGCCTAAGAATTGAGTTCAGCCCGAAGTACTCTTGAAGGTGTTCTGAAAACCTGCGCAACTTGCTTAGTATGCATCTGAGAATCCGTCTATTCAAAACCAAATCCTTTGCGTAAACCAGAGACCCTTATTGACGGTTCCTCGGAGATAACGAAAGATCCTTTTAACCTCTTAGAGCTTCTCGGCTGCCAGGAGCCGTACCAAAGCACATAACAAGTTAGCAATGTACAAAGGTCCATCTGCTTGATGTAAGATACATTAGGCCACCGATCAAGAGCTTTGTAATTTTCGTTGCATTGATGGGAGTACCCATTCTTATCAAGATCAAGCTTGTTTTTGTCTCCATTAGGGTACCAACAAGATCACAAGTTTTCATTCCATATTTTTTCAGGATTTCAAGTACATAGTTGGACTGGTTTATGAAGATGCCACATGGGGATTGGTTAACTTGTAAACCAAGGAAAAACATCATTTCCCCCATAATCGACATTTTGAAGCGGATTTTCATAAGGTTAGCAAATAATTAGGTATACATAGGGTTTGTAGAACCAAAGATAATACCATCTACATAGACATATACCACTAATATATCGTCATCAAAGCGTCTTATAAACAGAGTTGGATCAACAGTTACTTTGGTGAAGTGATTCTATAGGAGAAATATTGACAATTCATCATACCATGCCCTTGGTGCCTGCTTTAATCCAAATATTGCCTTCTTCAACTTGTAGACATGACTTGGATGATCAGCATCGATGGAACCTTCATGTTGACACACGTACACATCTTCCTTCAACAAACCATGTAAGAAAGCAGTTTTCAAGTCCATATGATACACAATGAACGATTTGTGTGCAGCGTAGGCCAAAAATATCCTGATAGCTTCCATTCTAGCAACCAGAGCGAAGGATTCTTCAAAACTAATTCCTTCCTCTTGACGGTACCCTCTCACAACCAGACGAGTTTTGTTTCTAATGATCATGTTTTCTTCATCGAGCTTTTTTTAAATAACCATTTTAGAGTAAGGCGTTTTATGTTGTTAGGAAGAGGAACTAACTCCCACACATCAAGCCGATTGAATTGGAGAAGCTCATCTTGCATTGAGTCAATCCATCCAGGGTTGGTCATCGCTTCTTTGACATTTTGTGGCTCCATAGTGCTCAGGAACAATGCATAAATGCACATTTCTGCATTTGTTCATAGCTGACTTCTTATCAAAATTGGTCGTGAAGGTTCTCATATCACTTGTTCCAGAGGGTGATCCTTAGTCCATTGATAATTATTTTGGTACTGTTGATAAAACGTATGCATGTTCGATGGATCCACATATTGTGAAGATGATGATTCAGCAACACTTATGGATGGTGGAGCAAATAGATTTTTGAATATATTCGCATCAAACATTGCATTGTTAACATTATCAACAACTACTTCAGGTTGGAGTTGAGGTTGATTATCTGGTTGCTGAACATGTTGTTGTTTTGGTAGCTCGTCAACATCTTGTGAAGTGTTTGAAATAGTTGGAGCCTGTGAAGATGAATTTGTTGGTGTCGGTGCAGATTCTGCAATTGTTGTAGATACATTTGGAGTCTGAATATTCTGATTTGCTGGAGCAACAGGGTCAGTTCTTGGAGCATCTGACGGTTGACCACATATATAATCATCATACACTATTCAAACAAGAGTTCCAATTCATGTTCAGTTTGTTTTTGAGATGTTATCGTTGACGGAGCATAAGTAAGATCGAGTCCTGAACTGATTTGTCCAGAAGTCATTCCTTATAGCTCGGGTTTTGAACTGCGTTATTCAAAAGCCATAGCTGAAAGCTCGTTAAATGTGACATTCATCATCTTTTGCACCAAGCTTCCCAATATCTTCACGATCATTCTTGGGATAACAGAGAGCCCCGAATACATGTAGAAAGGAGATATCCGGTTTTCTGCCGTTATGGCTCGTATGGTGTTTTGTTTATAGCGACGATGAATGATTGGAGCGGTTTTGAGATGGTAGTCGCATGTAGCATCGCTTCAGCCCATTAAGATAAAGGAGCACGAGAGGAAAATCAACATTGTTTCTAGAAGCCAACTAAACGTCCGATTTCGTCGTTCCACTTCCGTCATTTTGTGAGGTGTTCGGACAGAAGACGCTTGGTGAGAGATGCCAACACTATCAAAGTATTCTTTAAGGATTTGATTTTTGAATTCTGTGCCGTTATCGGTTCTTATGATGATGACAGGAGACTGAAGAAGGACAGTAATTCGCTTCAGGAAGGTTTTAATCACTTCTGGTGCTTCATCTTTTGATCTGAGAAAATGTACCCAAGTGTAACTCGAGCGTAATCTGTCCAAGTCAACCAAAAACTTATCGCTTTCCATTTATGCTAGCAATTCTACATTGGACCGGCACCAAATCCAATATGAAGAAGGTGTAACATCTGCTTAGAAAGTTGGGACTGGTTTGGGTGGGTGAGACGCCTTTTGCTTTTTCCTTGCTCACAGGAGGGACAAAGATGCTCTTTATGATATTTGAATTTTGGAAGACCGGTGACAAGATCGTTTTTGGCAAGGTCATTGATGGTGTCAAAATTGAGGTGGGATAAACGTTGATGCCATAACCATGACTTGGTAGAAGTTGCTCGAGCCATGAGGCAAATTGGGGATGCAGAGGCCATTTCATGGAGATTGATGGTTGTGGGTTATAGTTGTTGTTGATGGGTTGTGGTTGTTGCATGTAGGTACTTGGTGATGGTAGTTCTGGTGAAACACTGGATAGTTGAAAGGTTTGTTGGAATTTGCCATGAGTGTAGCGGATCATGTGTTTGTGCAGTCGTTCAGCTCCCCCAGTGCCCCCCCCGTTTGATCATCACCTCCTTTTGTATGTACTTCTAAGAAATCATACAAACTGAGTGTAATCTGTGTATGCAAGTCCTTCGTGATGAACAATAGTAACGTGCCGTCTCCTTCTAGTTGTAAGTTGTTTGGGAACTTGAGATTACTGGCAATCTTTTCAGGAAAGTGTTTGTTTCTCTTGAAATCATTCATCAACTTTGAGAAACAATGATAGTAAGACTCAATCGATTCCCCATCAGTAGAAGTAAACCTTTCCATTCATTAAACAACTTAGCCTTCTTTTCTTGATTCAATATCAGAACCTTTCATCATTTGTTGAATACGTAACCAGATTTCCTGAGCAGTTTCACAACTATAACAGCGGCATAGATGTTTCAGGAAGACGAGGAAGAATGGTCTGAATAGCTTGAATCATATTTTTTTTTTTTTGCTTCAATCTGTTTATTTCTGCTATCGTGAGTTCATCATCGGTTTGATCTTGAAACGTTGCTAGGATCAGGTACTTACACGATCTGTATCATGGTTCAGGCTCATTGTCTGAATAAGGACCCATTCATATTGGAGTTGTAGATTAACTTTCCAATTTGGTCTACTCTTTGATACCGAGAAAGACGTGATGACCATGGTAATAGTTCTCTTTGTTAAGCATAGGAGGCGGTATTCAGAACCGACTGCATAATTGTTCTTGTTGAGTCGAATTGCAAAAGTGTGAGAAATGGATAAACAAGGGATCTTAGTGGGGAAAAGTGATTTGTTGTTTGTTGTGATGTTGATTCAATTAACGTTCACGGGATTTTACTCGTCTCATGATCAAAACGATAATGAATTAACGGGATTTTTCAAGGAATAACTAGAACCGTGATGATTTGATTTGGGAATAGCGGCGAAAAATTCCAAAAATACTGAAAAGTGTCAATAAATCATAGAAAACGATGTTTTTGGGCTTCGAAAAAACCTTAACTTGCCAAAAGGTGGTTACAGCGTGATCCGTCACGTTTTTATCTTCGATTTGAGAGGTCACGGGCCTTAAACGATTACGGATCAAAAGTTATGGTAGTTCTTACTGAAAACCCTTTTCTTCGCTCGTTCGATCGACGCTAGTTCGGTCCTTCGCTCGTTCGGTCTTTCGCTCGTTCGATCGACGCTAGTTCGAACCTTCGCTCGTTCGGTCTTTGCTCGTTTTTTTTTTTTTTTTTTTTTTTTTTTTTTTGTAGCTGGACGCTAGTTTCGAAACTTCGCTCGTTCGATCGACGCTAGTTCGAACCTTCGCTTGTTCGATCGACGCTAGTTCGATCCGTCGCTCGTTCGGTCCTTCGCTTGTTCGATTGTTGCTAGTTCGATTGATGCTAGTTCGATTGTTGCTAGTTCGATTGATGCTAGATCGAATGTTGCTAGTTCGATTGATGCTAGTTCGATTGTTGCTAGTTCGAATGTTGCTAGTTCGATTGATGCTAGTTCGATTGTTGCTAGTTCGAATGTTGCTAGTTCGATCCTTCACAAGTTCGCTCGTTCGGACCTTCAAAAAAAAAATCTCTTCGTTCGGTCCAAACAAGAACTTTAACCCCGTCCTTTTCTTCTTAGCGACCTTGTGAAATTCACATCAACCTCAACGGACTACAAGCACTAAACCACAAGGTTTTGATACAAAAAAATTATAATGAACGATATAATGGAAAAAAAATTCGAATAGAAAAACAACAAAAAATAAGCCGAAACAATAAAATCTAAAAAGTTACCACAAACAAATCACTTAACCCAACCTTGGCTCTTGATACCACTTGTTAGGATATCATTTCTATCTCCAAAAACATAAAAAATAAGAAAATAGATTTTTGAGAGAGAAAGTAAAAACAATGAAAAATGGTGTACTGTGATTCACAAAAGAATAATGAGAAGCAACACCCTCTCCACACTTGGTAGAGGTGCTTAAATAGTTCCAAGAGTGGGACTATTTAGTGGGCTTTGAGTTGGGCCGGTTCATAGACCACACTGGCTTGAGCCCGACAACTAGGCCCAACTAGCTTAACTAAATTCCTGAAAACTACGATTTGCTTATACAAGGCTCGGGAATATTTAATGACCATCACTTTAATAACTACACGGCTAACAAAATCCATTCCACCATGGCCCACTCTCTACAAAATCGACACTGTAAATATTATTAAACTTTGTCCTTGTATTTTTTTTGTTTAATCCTATGTTATCTTTGGTATACCATGGTAACCACATATCCCACATCTTGTGAACCCATTTTTGCCATTGATCTAATCCGTTAAAAGTAACTGGATGCTTTTATGATAACAGACTATTGTTGATCTAATGCGGTCGTCGTTGTTGCTTCCATTGAACTGCACTCATCAATCTTACCTTACTTTGTCCATTTATTCCAAATTTTCTATTTTTTAATTTGTTATAATGCTTATAGTGTGGGTGAAGATGTAATTGCCTTTAACTTATATTGAAAGTTTTTGTGTAGAGGATAACGATAACATGAATGTTGAATAAATGCAAGTATACAACTTGAAAGAAAACTACGTGCTCTCTATTTCTGTTTTGCTCTTTTTTTATTTTTTGCAATAATTTAGACTGTGGGTCATAATGTTGATATCGGAGCTCATAAATCAAACCAAAGAATAATGTTAGGAATTATGTTTTCATTGGCATTCCTTCTCATACCTATACCGATACCCATTGTGATTCATTGCAACAAACCAAACACACCCTAATATAATAAGCATCAACAAACATAAGAGAAAAGATCATTATAAAACAACAAATCAAATATAGATACCTGTGTATGGTAGACATTTTATCTTCCCGGGTGGTGGCTTATACTCCAACGAAGCCCGCGGCTCGAATAGCTTTAATAGATTATTCGCTAATCCCGTTGGATGACTCTGTCCAATGTGTCATACACGACATATCCGAAATCATAATCAAGTATTTACATCCAACTTGAGAGCAAACATATTCTAAAAAATTAGCAACCATTTCCATTTGTACCATCAGACTAGAGACTGCGTATGCAAGCTATATTCATATAGTTTCAACCTAACATTAAATCATAACATAACTACATTATGAAAGCTAAAATATTACCATTAATGTTATACACTTTAGTGAAGCATATCACTATCTAATTTGTGCAAATCAATCATTAACCGGTTTCACAAAGCTCTTTCATCGCAAACATAAGTTACATACATAATGTGAGCAACTGGAAACAAATAACTTTCAATTAAGACCAGGAAAAAAAGCGATACCAAACCTTACCTGCTGCCTCTTTGCTAAATCCTACTAAAAACAAACCATCTTCAAGCTTACGACAAACCCACGTAAAATGACTAAGGGGGTGTTCTTTTTTCCACTAATCTCTTAATAGTGCTGAGTGGTGGACCAAACACCTTAATATTCTTATTCCATACACACACCAAAACCTCCCTTTACCCATTAAAAGGCATTAGTGGAAAAACCACTTAATTCGTATAAAAAAAGAAACAAGCCTTAAGCATTCCAGATCTTGTTCATTCTGAGGCATAGGGTATCAATCTGAAACAGTAAAGAGGACGTGAAATACAATAGATTAACATAATCACCAATGTTTAAACTAAGTTCTGAATGTCTGAATGTAAATGAACGAACCTCGATTTTTAGTTCCATGAAATATGCATTCAGATCAATATGAAGATATGTCATGCCTCTTAAAATAGAGAATAATGAGAAACACTATTGTGATACAACATGTACTCTAATAAATAATCAGAGAAGTCCTGGCAATGTTTAAAGCAAAGTTTTTTTATTTGATGAGGATCACCCTGCAACCAAACATCAATGTTCATACTACAGAACTATGTTCTCATTCTCTATGCTAAAACACCATCGAACACCTTTCATATATATAATAATCTATCAAAATGTTTATGATTTTATATCTATTTTTTTAGTTAAAACTGCAAATATCACTAAAACCACACAATACTAAGTTAATGAAATCAATATACATGTACATGAGGTAGTTCACGTGATGGTACGATACCCATAATTCTTCTCAAAATTACAAACACGCACACTAATCTTGCTGCAATCAATGGGATTCCTGTTCGTTCACCATTAAGAATCACAATCAATTAGTTTTCATGTAATGATAATTACGATCCTAATCAAAGAAAAAAAATATTTACACTTCATAACTCCAGCAAATCATCCTCTAAACCCGTACCCAATCAGCTAAACAATGAATCACAGTCTCATCGCGCCTATACTTTTACATATCATAAAAATCACGCACGCACATTCCATATACACTATAAAATAAATCACATAAACATACACATAAATCGTGTCCAAAAAAAACCTTATTAATATAATCAACATAACCCTAACATTGCAAAACTAAAATAAGGATCATTCCATATCTGAATTAACCGATTCGTTTTCGTAATCGTTATGCAAACACATAATTGATTATTCACACATAAATTCATTACTAATTCAAAACCAAAATTGAAATTTCAAAATCCCTAAAGTCAAGTTGAAATCATTACCTTTAATTATAATTTTAATTAAAACCCTAATTATCCTCATCTTGTCGTGGTGTTTAATCGGAAGTCTTCATCACGAAACCAAGGATGTAGAGCATACATGATCGAAGCATACCCTAGGTGGCTTAATTTTTTGAAATTGAATTCATCGAAACATACTTAATTGTTGATATGATTTTGTTTCTGTTATTTTGGTGATGATAATTTTGGAATGTATTTTAAACAATGATAACTGTCGAATGAATAATAGAGAGAAATTGTAGCATATATTCAAGGAACAAAGTGACCATAATACCCCTCATTTTACATGTAGTGTTGCCTAGTCACCAAAATGTTCTCAAATTGCCCTTTGAGTCAGCATTACAGTCAGCATAACGGTCATCATTTAACCAGTTCAGTCATCATGAATTTTTTAATGCCTTGCCTCCTTATATAGGTAGATATATGTCCAGTCATCATGAATTTTTTTCAGGCCTATGCCTCATATATAGTAGAAAATAGTTACATCACCACTTAAACACGTTTGTTTAATTTATACAATTAAATAAATATAAATTTGTACTTTGAAAAATAAATGTCCATGTACTTGTATTTGTAAAAATAGTACTTGTCCAACAATTGATTATTTGTTAAAAATACTTGATTTAATGTTTTTATTATTTATATAATGTTATTGTATATATAGTTTAATCGTTTTGTAAAATAATATTTATAAAGTTAAAAACATGTATAAATATTATGTAAGTGATACCACATCGTTTTGTAAAGTTTTTATTAAAAACGAACCAACACTATTCATGTCAGGAAATAGTGCATAGAAAGTCATATTTCTCTTGTTTTAACTCCGTTTTATACGTTCTTTATGTCCACGGTTTCGTATTAAGAAGATTTATCAAAATATTATATTTATGATAATTTAGCTACTGATGAACAGTAACTTTTACTGTTTTTGTAAAATTATATAAAACTACTTTTATATATTTAATCTTTGTAACCTTATAAACATCATAACTTATTCATTTTAATTCCGTTTCGCTTGTTCTTTATATGTATGGAATCGTATTTGAGAAATCTAGCAAAATATTATACTTATAATATTTATATCAACTGTTATGAACAGTAACAGTGGGTTAAAATTTATAAAAACACTTTTTATAAATTTATTTATTGAAATCGTATAAAATTCATATCTCCTCCATTTTAATTCCGTTTTTAGTGATTCTTATATGCATGTCTTCATAATTAAAAGTTCTATCCAAGTAAAATATTTTCCAAAAACTCACTGTTATGAACAGTAACGTATTTTTATAAAATTACTTTTATAAAAACACTTTTTATCGTAAACTTGTAAATAGCATAACTTCTTCGTTATAGCTCGGTTTTTCGAGTTCTTTATATATTTAGAATCGTCATGAAATGTACTATTTTAATAAAATATAAAATAAATATTATTTTTTTGAATTAAGACAGTAGGTTTTAGTAAAAGTTTATAAAATTGTTTTTATAAGTTTTTAACTTAATTAATTTGCTACAAGTCCTCTAATTTATGTAATTACACATCTTGCATATAAATTAAGTCCTTGAGTTTATATCCATCATATATAGTCCAAAGTGTCCAAGAAAAATGCCCATCATGTTTATTTATTTATATACACTATATAAATAAATAGTTAACCATAACTTTAACAAATATTTATATAAATTATCCATTGCTTATAAATCCTTAAATAAAACATGTCCTTGTGTTTTAAACATTATATTTACCATGAACAAGTATTTCTTGAGTTTATATAAACTTGCAATATTTTATAAACATGTATAAAATATAACTAGGTGATGATTAACCATATAACAATTATATAAAATTTGAAATGAATAATTTGAGGAGATTATGGTTTATAGTAGACCTTAGGAAGATGAATGAAGATGATACACAAGATCGCAAACCAAATATTTACCCTAAATACTTCAAGAAAGCCCTAATCCAACACTTGAAAACCCTAATTTTTCATTAGATTAAACCTTGTATAAACTAATACCTAAGCTTCCAAATTAATTTGTAACACCTTAGATATGCCTAATATCAACCCTTGTACACTTGTAATACTTGAGAAATTAAAACTATGAATTATTTAGGGTATGTAGTTTGAGCCGTGGCTTAGGGCATAAAAAGGAGAGGGATTTTGTTGATTTTTGCTAGGTAAAATAGAAGTGTAAGTTTACTTGTAAATAGGATGCCTTATATAGCTAAAATATCTATAAAACCATTAACTTAACCATGGTTCATAAGTTTGAATGACTAGATGTAAGAAGCCCATGGGGGGATGGTTCTTGTGTAAGAAAGTATGGAAATGTGTAAGGAAAGTTAGTAATTGTAAGATAGGTTGCTTGTGTATGTAATAAACACATGCATGATTCTAGAAGATAATATTTGCATCATTTTTGTGTTGTTTCTTGTCTTTAGAACCGACCTATATGTACATGTATAAGGAAATTATGAAATTTTTGAGTGTTGGGTATAATTGTGGGTATTTGATTGAGTATAGATAGGTATTGGTGCTTCCGTGTATGCCTAAATGTATTTTATTGCGAAACGTAAACGTTTTACGTAACCAATAAAAATAAAATATAAAAAGTTGATTATTACTTTCATAAAAATAACATAATTCTTGCTTGACGTAAACTTTTATTTGTTTGGTGTCCGTTTACGTTGAATGTTGATTTTTAGTTTACGCGGTTTAACTAAACGATGAAAATTAAAAGTAAACGCGTAAAAGTCTAAAAATAAATAATGGAATAATTGAAGTCGTAAATGACATGAAATAACGGATTGTTACAAAGTGGAGCCGGAAAAAAAATGTCAACATTGCCGAGAAAGACTAATTTGCATACCAAAAAAACTTGTTCTTTAAATTCAAAGAAAAAGAGAAATATGACATTGATATGTGTTTGAAAACTTTTGTTTTAAATCTACTTTTCATTTTTCTTTACAATTTCTTATTAATTTATACATTGTTAATTGAATATATGAAATGCACTTTTACTTGAATACATTGAATTCTTTTGTTATTGAATGCTACATTCTTTGTTATTTGTATTATGTTTGAGTTTAAGACACAACAAAATACTCAAAATTCATAAAATGTACAGAAATACAAACCATGTGATTGTGTAATAAAAAGTTATAAACTCAAATATAAAAGTGAATCAAACACACATGTAATTCATGCGTAAATCACATGTGATTCATGTATGAATCATGTGTGATTTACCTCAACAACATTTATATTACCTATATGAATAAG
This sequence comes from Tanacetum coccineum, assembly GCA_026074375.1. Lineage (NCBI taxonomy): Eukaryota > Viridiplantae > Streptophyta > Magnoliopsida > Asterales > Asteraceae > Tanacetum > Tanacetum coccineum. The sequence continues at coordinate 80,005 of BQNB010001699.1, forward strand.
TAGAAACTAAAACAGTTATAATAACATACTTGTTCCATTGAATACATCTTTGGATTAACTTTTTGTAATAACTCAGCAGTCAATTAAAATAAGATAGATTTAACTGTTAAATAAAACTTAGTACACATCTAATATGATTTATACAAATTACATGTGATTTTGTACAATTCACATGTGATTTTGAACAAATCACATGTTATTTTATATACACCAAACTGGTATGTGTTTAATTACACATACATTTTACCTTTAAAAATAAGCTAAAATAACCAAAAACGGACTTAAAATGCCAAAAATATGCTTGTTTTGCTAATTGTGTTGTGCAGGAACGGATATCTAAGAAAAGGACGAAAAACGAAGCCAAAGCAACAAAATCGGACACGGAATGGTAAAGATAAAGCCCAAGTCTGAAAATGTCAACCAAAGTCAACCCCGACAAATCCAAAGTCAAACCCGAAGCCATAAGTGAAGAAAAATAAGTTTAAGGGCCAAAATTGCCAAGACCCTAACTTATTTAATGAAGAAAATGAAGGAAATGCTTGTGAAGGACTCAAACTGCCAACTCACCAAAGAAATACCACATGGGCCATTTCTGCCAACCCTCAAAAGTCATACACCAAAAGGACTTAATTTGCAAAAACACTTATAACCTTTGGGGACCTTTTCTGTCAAATCCCCAAACTATTAACACACAAGGACGAAACTTGAAATAATCTTATTACACTTGAGGGGCCTTTCCTGCCAAAACCTCAAACCCATACCCCGTTTTGAAAACACTGTATAATCCTTCCAACATCATTTCGCCAAAATCTCTACCCCCCCCCCCACCCCCCCCCCCCCCCCCCCCCCCCTCCCCCTCCTGTCACTTTCACCCCTCGTTTACTGTTCATAAACCTCCAAAACCATTACTCTTCCTCACCCCACACCCACATGGGTCAATGAACACGCTGGCAATCCCTAGTGCGACTATTGGCTATGGAAATCAATGGCTTTGATTATTCGGATTGGTGAGCAAGCAAAGACCAAGGGCCAGGATTGCTTTGTGTTTCTACACACACAACAAGCACACAAGACTCATTCTACTCAGAAAACTAGCACAAAAAGGAGAAGACAAGAAAGCCAAGACCTTAGCCCGTTTTCTATAAAAAGCTCTTGTAAGCCCTTGAGGCAAAGTTAGTTAGTTTTTTTTTAGAGAGAAGTTTTAGTTCATTTTGTTTAAGTTTAGTGTAACTCAGTTAAAAACTTTTTATGTACTTATGATTTTTAAGTTAAATGAAAATTCAGTTTATGCTTTAATTTGTGTTCCATAGTTTCCAAAGTTAACCTAAGTTTATTTTAAGCTCACTTTTTAAGCTCTCATATAAGTTGTCATTTAAACTGTTTACATTTTTTACAAGAATTGAGAAAAAATAAAAAAGGTGTGCTGAACTAAGCTAAGGATGAATGGGCAGAAATGGAAGGCTCATTGGGTGCTTAGTATAGCTTATTTATAAGCTAAGGGGTAGGATTAGAGCTTATTTAGGTATCCACACTCCTGTTTTGAGCAAGGAGTTGAGGTATGATCTCTTTTTAAATTTTTGCTTAGAAGTTACTATAGCAACAGCTTATTAGTGCTTATTCTTAGCTTATACTTGCTTTTCTTACTTGTTTATGTCCTATTTATGTTTATTAATGCTTTTATGCCATTGTTCAAGTCTTAAGTATAAACTGCCTAGATAAGCTTGTTCCTGTTGTTAGCTTATTAGTTTTTTTTTTTTGCTTATTTGCTTGTTCTTTTTACCTTTTAGTGCTTAACCATGCTTGTGTAATACTTGACTTTAAAATTTAGAGCTTAATTCAGTTTTTATAAAAGTTAAAATCCGTTTTTAAAATATAAAGGGGTGTTTGGGATAAGCCCAAAATGTTAATGTCATGGGTTGGTGTCACTTGGCCATCTTTTGCTAAGTACATTAAGCTCATTTAAGCTTGTTTTCTGTTTGTTGTAAGCAAAAAGGTGTAGTTTCAAGTTGTGTCAAAGTTAGCAAAAAAATTTGTTAAGTCAAAAGCCACTTTACACAGCTTATTTGATTAAGCTGTGTAAAGTCCTTTAATACCTTTGTTTTGAGTCCTTATTTGAGTATCTAAACAAGTTTTTAAAAAGTGTTTTGAGTCATTCTTTTACCTAAGTCAAAACTGCTAAAAATTTGGTGTCACCTTTTAGTAAAAGAAAAAGCTCTTTTTCAAGAACAAAAACTAGCAGGTTTAAATTGTTTTTAGCAAATGAAATTTTGAATATAATCCTTCTTTCATTCACCACGCCACCTCTTTAATCCCTCCCCCGCCCCCCCCCCCTGATACCATTTTGATTATATATTATTTTCCGATCGTACCTCCTTGACAGCTTATTTCTCTCAGCTTCCCCGTCAAGTTAAGCCCCCCTTTTTTAGTTTATTTGCCCTGGTGCTAGGGGCTTATCCTCAAGCCCACTTTTCTAGCTTATTTGTCCTTAAGCCCTTAGTTCTTTTTAGTTTTTTAGAGTGCCCTTAGGTCCAGCTATAAGCCCCAACAAGCTCAATCCTTAGGATAAGCCCTTTGTTGCTTATTTTTAACGCTTAAGTAGGTTCATTTGTTTCTTTTTATTTCGCATTGTGGTAGGGAAATAGCTTATTCTTGTTAAAGCTTATTATGTGCCTTTCGCCTTATTGCTGTCGGTAGTGTTCTACTTGACTTATTTTTTTTTAAAAAACAAAAATATAAGAGTGAGGTGTATTCACAATTGTTACCTATGTTTTGCTTAATAGTACTTCCCTTTTGTTATTCTTGCTTAAAACTCAAAAAGTAAGTAGCCATTTTAAGCCTTTAAGCTTATAAGCCACTGCCAACTTTAGAGCCCCTTTTTAGCTTATTTATAAGCATTCACAAAAAGCTGTAGTTATGAAAAATGATAAGCCCCATGTGCTTATCAAGTTTGTGTAAAAAGTTTTTCTAAAAAAAAGGAGGGAGATAAGAGGAAACCCGGGTGAGCAAGACTCGAACCCGGGTCTCAACCCTCAATACACCCTCCTTTTATAATAACTCTTTACCGTTGTGCCCTGGGCCTTTTGTTAGACCCTTGGCGCACTTTGGTATATAAGGGTGTTTTTGCCATTTAAGCTACTAAGCTCTTTACAGGCATATTTGAGATTATTCATAAGCTCAATCTCGGGTTTCTTATTTTTCTTAGGATAGTTTTAGGGTAAAGCAATTTTACTAATTTTTTCAGAATTTTTAAAAATAGTTTAGTATTTTTTATAATTTAATTTCGTTAAAAGTTTTAAAAATTCATAAAAAATACAAAAATTATCAAAAAAATATTTTTCTTTTTTAGGAAATTTTCTTTGGTCATACTTTACGTAGGAAAAATAGAAAAACTTTCGTAGGGTTAATTTTGCAAACTTTTGATTTTTTAAAGAACGGGTCTCGGGTACGGTTCTTGTCTTGACTCGTTTTTGGGTCAAACGACCTCCGTTTTTCAGTCTGTTTTTTTTAAACTTCGTTATTTGTCATTTAGATCTTTTAGCTTTTAAATTTGTTTTAGGGTTTAATTGCAAAATTTAGGTTTTTGACCCTCGTTTTTCGTGCCCGTTTTAGGATTTAAGTTATTTAGCTTTTCATTTTAGGTTTTTTTCTCATTCGCATTTTTTCTTGTTATTGATTGAGTTAGCTTTCTACCTCTCCCAATTCATTATCTCATTCAAAACTCCATTTTAGACTGTATCGATTCTATCGCACAGCCCGCTGGGGATAAACGAACGGGTACATTTATACTACTTCTCGGTCATTGATTGTTTCTAGATTTTACTTACTATATTTTTTATTATATATATTTTATATAATTTTAAGATCAATCAATTTTTGGGCCGCTGCCGGGGGCTGCTGAAAACCGCATTATCGTTAGTTTGCCCATTTGAGTTTGATTGTGAATATTATATTTAAAAAAAAAACTAAAAAAATAGAAACAAAAATATAAAATCATTGTCTTTTATTATAAATATAATTCACAATTGCGTAAATATCAAAAATATAATATTCTCAATTGGGTATTATCATAATCATTTTCGTGGAACTATTTGGTTCCAACCGAACAAGAAGATTTAAAACTTGCCTTTTGTGTCACTTGCGATGGTTACGGTTCAACTTTTAAAGATAAAATCAACTCTAAGAGGGGTATAAGGGGGTTGTTCCATGGAAATAAGACCCTAAAGGAAAAAGGTTTTTAATGCTTTTCAGCTTTCTATTCCTCCGCTACTTTTGTGCGTTTTTCTTTTCGAAGAGTTACCGAGAAGCTTGTCGATTATTAGGTTTAAGTTGTCTTTTCGTTGTCCGTTATTAAAATAAATTGTGAATTTACTTTAACCAAAAAAAAAACTAAAAAAAAAATTAGTGTAAATTTTCTTTTCTAGTGTATGCACACTCGTTCCCAAACTCGTAATCTTCATAATCAACAACACCAGGCCCCACCTGTTGTTGAACAATTCAATCTTGAAGAACCATTAGCTCCAATGGATGATCAACGTACTATGGCTCAGTTGCTTGAAGCACCCACCGCGGGTTACGAGGATGCCATCGTTCCCGAAATCACCGCGGACAACTTTGAGCTTAAGCACGGTCTGCTTAACCTCGTTCAAAACAAGTAATTCTTTGGACATGACAAAGAAGATCCTCATGCCACATCCGATATTTCAACAAGATCACTTCTACGATGAAGTTCCCGAAGTTCCCGAACGTCCCGAGTACGTCGGTAAAGTTTATGCTTTTCCCATTTTCCCTCGAGGGGGCAGCCCGGATTTGGCTTAAAAAAGAACCCCCTCGATCGATTCAAACATGCATGGGATGATCTTGTCTCAAAATTCATCAACAAATTTTTCCCTCCTTCTAAAACAACAAATCTTTGAAATGAAATCACGAGATTTCAACAAAGATTTGATGAGACAGTTTTATGAAGCATGGGACGATTTAAAGATCTTCTTCGGGCATGTCTACATCATGTGATATTCTGAGTTCATCAACTCGATACATTCTAAAATGCCTTTGAACTCAACGATCAAGATTCATTAAAATTCCGCCGCTGGGTGGTATACTTTTTGGAATAATAAAATTGCCTCGAGATTTGCCTAAGAAACATTGAAAGCAAATCAAAGTTTCGTACTTCACGTACACTAACAAACCGTTTTTGCCAAAAGTGTGAGTTCGATCACTTCCACCCCCGGGAATCTCTTTTCCGAAGTTTGACTGAGATGAAAGATAATGTGAAGAGCTTTACTCCTTTATAAGAAAAATCATTCTCCCCCGCTCCTACTCCCTGTCAAAGCGGTTGAGGAAAGTTGTGTTACTACTTGCGGTGGTGCTCATTCCTACCACACTTGTCCACCACTGCTTCTGGCATGTTTATTATTCCGAGAAAAATATACAAGAATAATGTCTCACAAGCAGCCGCAACTAACTCCACCAAGGAAACACCGGTTAATCGAGCCCGATTTCAAATCAAATTCGACCACCCGGTTTTCCTCCCGTTCAAAACAATCATGTGCAAAATCAAGGAAACAATCCAGAGCGGGGTCGTTCACAAAAAACCAAAACCGAGGGAATTTTAATCAAGCTTCAGCTTACCAACCCCCGATTCATCAAGGTCAAATCTATCGACCTCAGGTTATTCAACCTCCTGCTTATCAAGCTCCAGCCTATCAAGCTCCAGCTCCTCAAATTCAAGGTGTATCGAAGGGAAGAATTTCCAAGCCTAACGTAAAGGCAAATGATAGCTGTGATGAGGAACCTGCAAACTCAAGGTCAAAACAATGCAAAACAATTGACCAATCACACGGACATGCTTTCCAAATTTGCACTTCCAATACCGCCTCTACATTGGTAACTCTCCCTGAGTAACCTGTACTAACGCCGAAGGAGGATTTAAAGGGTATTACCACTCGAAGTGGTGTAGTCTTACCATGGACCCATGATCAACTACTCCTCTCCTAAAGTATTAGAACGTAAACCCAGGTCACAAAGGATACTGATTCCACCGACAAATAACGGAAGCACCGAAGACATCCCACCTCCGGTTGTCCCTATTGACCATCAGAAACAATCTCCTGAGCCCGAAAATCTCCAGTTAGTGCCCTCAAAGGCCTAACCAAAAAGCATCAATTACCATTTCCTTCAATAATAAATAGATGAAGACTTCGAGAGAAAGCTAACGACCAAATTGAGAAAATTCTAACGAAATCCAAGAGATTTGAGTTTTCCGAAATTAACTTAACTTATGCCATGAATGCTTATGCCAAGATTCGCCTCGACTCTAAAAACCTAAATCGGAAACAAAGAAAAAGTTTAAAGTGAAATGGGCTAGGACCTCCATTGAATGAAAATGCTCAGCGTCATCCTAAACAAGTACCAAGAGAAACTTGTGAGACCCTGGCCGATTCTATTCCTTGTGTAATTCTTCGGGATTTAATACATGCAACGCCTTGGCCGATCTTGGCGCAAGCATTAATCTTATGCCATATTCCGTTTGGAAAAATCTCTCTCTTCCCGAACTAACCCCGACTTGCATGACGCTAGAGTTAGCGGATCGATCAATCTCTGAACCAATCGGTATCGCTGAAGACGTCTATGTAACGGTGGGAAAGTTCCAATTTCCTGCAGATTTTGTAGTCGTCGATTTTGAGCCAGACCCCCGAGTACCTCTAATCCTCGGGAGGAGTTTCTTAAAGACCAGTCGTGCATTAATCGATGTATACGAAGGTGAAATAACCCTTCGTGTTGGCAGAGAGGCCATTACATTCAATCTGGACCAAACTTCGAGATACACGGCTAATTACAATCATATGATGGCAAACCGAATTGACGTCATTGATATGGCTTGTGAAGAATACTCTCAAGAAGTTCTTGGTTTCTCAAATGTGATCTCGAGTGGCAATCCCACTCCTTACTATGATCCAATCGTCTCTACTGTTTCTCCAACTTTAACTCCATTCGGGGACAGTGATTTTCTCCTTTTCGAAGAAGCCGACTCTTTTCTTGCTATAGAGGATGATCCAACTTCACCGGAAGTTGATCCAACATATTATGACCCTGATGGGGACATTCTTCTCCTCGAAGCAATTCTTAATAGTGATCCATCACCACCACCTCCCAATCAAGGAAATTATTTTCCGGAAACTCGAAAAGATCTTAAAATTTGTGAAGCTAACAATGAAAATTCTTCAGTCAATGAGCCCCCTGAGGTTGAACTCAAGGACTTGCCACCTCATTTGGAATATGCATTTTTGGAGGGTGACGACAAGTTACCCGTCATAATTGCAAAAGATTTAAAGAATGAGGAAAAGGCAGCTCTAATCGAGGTTCTTAAGTCCCACAAGCGAGCCATCGCTTGGAAACTTTCTGATATCAAGGGTATCAACCCAGAGTTTTGTACCCACAAAATTCTCATGGAAGAGGACTACGAACCGACGGTTCAGCATCAAAGACGGGTAAACCCAAAAATCCACGACGTCATCAAGAAAGAAGTTGAAAAGCTTCTTGACGCCGGATTGATTTATCCGATCTCTGACAGTCCATGGGTAAGCCCGGTGCATTGTGTACCAAAGAAGGGTGGCATGACCGTCGTGAAAAATGATGAAAATGATCTTATACCGACTCGATTGGTCACAGGGTGGAGAGTGTGCATCGACTACAGAAAGTTGAATGAGGCTACCCGAAAGGACCACTTCCCACTTCCCTTCATGGACCAAATGCTCGAAAGACTCGCGGGAAACCAATTCTATTGTTTCCTCGATGGCTTTTCGGGTTATTTCCAGATTCCCATAGACCCGAAGGACCAAGAAAAGACAACCTTTACTTGCCCATACGGAACATTTGCCTATCGTCGCATGCCTTTTGGGCTATGCAATGCACCTGGCACGTTCCAACGATGTATGATGGCAATCTTCCATGACATGATCGAGAAAACGATGGAAGTGTTTATGGATGACTTTTCAGTCTTCGGGGATTCTTTCTCTACATGCCTATCCCACTTGGACAAAATGTTGAAACGGTGTGAAGACACCAATTTGGTCCTAAACTGGGAGAAAAGCCATTTCATGGTAAAAGAAGGCATTGTTCTTGGACACAAAATCTCTAAATCAGGAATTGAGGTCGATCGAGCTAAAGTTGACGTTATCGCCAAGCTCCCTCACCCGACTACTGTAAAAGGTGTCCGAAGTTTTCTTGGGCATGCCGGTTTTTACCGACGTTTCATACAAGACTTCTCAAAAATATCCCGCCCAATGACTCACCTGCTTGAAAAAGAGACTCCATTTTTCTTCTCAAAAGAGTGTATCGAATCCTTTAATACACTTAAAAGAAAATTGACCGAGGCTCCAATTTTGATTGCTCCCGACTGGGACTTGCCCTTCGAACTCATGTGTGATGCAAGCGATTTTGCAATTGGGGCAGTCCTAGGGCAGCGAAAAAACAAGCATTTCCAACCAATTCACTATGCCAGCAAAACCATGACTGAAGCTCAAGCACACTACACTACGACCGAAAAAGAATTACTTGTCGTAGTGTACGCTTTTGAGAAATTTCGGTCATATCTCGTTTTGTCTAAGAGCATAGTGTATACCGACCATTCTGCTATAAAGTATCTCTTCGCTAAAAAGGATGCTAAGCCAAGACTGATGCGGTGGATCCTTTTGCTCCAAGAATTCGATGTTATCATCCGAGACAAAAAAGGAGCAGAGAATCTGGCCGCCGATCATCTTTCCAGACTTGAGAACCCTCATCAAGATAAACTCGAGAACAAGGAAATCACAGAAACATTTCCCCTCGAAACTCTTGGATCGGTTGCTCTTCGTGTTGATAGTACCTCATGGTTTGCAGATTTCACAAATTACCATGCGAGGAACTTCATTGTCAAGGGAATGTCATCCCAGCAGAAAAACAAGTTTTTTAAAGATGTCAAACACTACTTCTGGGATGACCCCTTCTTGTTCAAAATCTGTGCGGATCAAATGATTCGGCGGTGTGTGTAAGTCAAAGAAGCTCTCGACATTTCTCGAAAGCTTGCCACAATGGACCCCACTAGGACATCACGGTGCAAATCTCACCGCCAAAAAGGTCTTTGATGCCGGATTCTTTTGGCCTTCAATATACAAGGATGCCCACGAGTTGGTTAAAAACTGTGACTCGTGCCAACGACAAGGAAAAATTTCACAAAGGGATGAGATGCCTCAAAATTCCATCCAAGTTTGTGAAATCTTTGACGTTTGGGGCATCGATTTCATGGGACCGTTCCCATCTTCTAGAGGCAACAAATACATACTTGTGGCTGTCGACTATCTGTCAAAATGGGTTGAAGCAAAAGCGCTCCCCACCAACGACGCCCGAGTAGTTTGCAAATTTCTTAAATCTCTCTTTGCCAGATTTGGTGCCCCTCGTGCCATCATCAGTGATCGTGGAACACATTTTTGCAATGACCAATTCAAAGGTAATAGCTAAATAGGAGTCCCACTCATCGACTCTCCAACCGCGTATCACCCTCAGACAAGTTGGACAGGATGAAGTATCGAATCCGTGTTTTAAAAAGAATTCTGAAAGGACAGTGGGCGAACAAGCGTGCACTTGGTCAGACAAACTAGATACGCTTTTTTCTTTTGGGCTTCGTACAGCGTACAAAAACCCAATCGGGTGTACCCGTACAAGCTTGTATTGGAAAGTGCATGTCATCGTCCGATTGAGTTGGAGACAAAGCGTACTGGGCCCTTTAACATGCAACCTTTGAGATAGCCAAACGTGGGTTGATCAACGCAAAGTTCAACTCAATGAATTAAGTGAACTGCGTGATCAAGCCTATGAAAATTCTTTGATCTAACAAAGAGAAACCAGAGAATTCATGACGCAAAGATCAAAACCGCGTTTTTTACGTCGTTGATCAAGTCCCTCCTCTTTAACTCAAATTGAAAAATTTTCATCCGGGCAAGTTTAAATCCTATTGGTCGTAGACATTTAATTTTACCATTGTTCAAGTCTTTCCGTATGGCACCGTTGAGTTATCCCAAAACTCCGGGCCAAACTTCAAAGTAAATGGTCATCGTCTCAAGCACTATTTTGGAGGTGATATCCCTGGCGATGGATAAGCCCGGACACTCCCAAACATTCCCTAAGGAACTACAATTCAGGGAATTGGGTCAAGCAAGTGACGCCTACACAAGCGCTGTCGTGAGGGAGGCCACCCCATGCTTATCCTAAGTTTTATCAGAGTAGTAGTAGTATGCTAGCTTAGTAATAAATAAGTGTTTAGTTGTTGTGAGGAGGCTTGCCTCTTTCCTTTTCCATGTTTTGTGTTTTGTGCTGTATTGTCCAGGATGTCCCGGATTTTTGAAGCCTCTCGTGCTCGCGGTATTTGTCCTTCGATCACAAGAGCTTCACAATCCTCAGCTTCATTTGGGAATCCCGATATCCTAATCTTATCAACTAACGTTTATCTTTAGCATAATTCAACGACTTAGGATTTATGTAGAAACCCTTCGTAAAACATCGAGGACGATATTTAGTTCTAGTATGGGGGGATCTTCGATTTGATTTTTGCCTGCAGCCGTTGTTATCACGTAATCCTGTTTTTACCACCAAAATTTCAAAAAAATGAAAAAATTAAAAAAAAAATTCAAAAATAAAATAAGTGTTTTGTCACAATTTTGACTTTCCTGTTGGGTAGAATAAGAGTAAATTTTGACTCGATCGAGCGTGTTGAGCTCTAGCTTGTTCCTTAACTTTTAGGCTAAGCGTTCGCAATTATCGCGAAGAACGAAAAATGATAGTGTTAAGTATGAGTTGGATGCTAAACAAGGATTATTTGGAAATCTTAAGAGCTCATATGTGTAATTTGTCGCTTTTTCTCCCATAAGCTCTTAACCTGATTAATATACGTGCTACTTTTGGAAATTAAACTTAAATCAATAATTTTTATGTACTATAGCAAAAACTTTAGCCATAGTTCAAATTTATACTTGAATTTTTCAAAAAGACGTTTTTCCCTATTTATATAAAAAAAAGATGATGAAAAATGCAAAAATATAATAAATATAAACTGTGGGCTGATAAAAGTTTGCTGTATCTTGCCGGCTCACAACCGATGTTACAGCCTTCTAAAGAAAGCCCATAGTAATAATAATAATCCGAGGCTGATAAAAGTTTGCTGCATCTTGCCGGCTCACAACCGATGTTGCAGCCTTCTAAAAGGTCGAGGGTTACAATTGCATAAGTGTCTAATATTAAGTGTGAATCAATAAATAAAAGATCTCTTTTTGATAAATTCAAATATGCTTTTGAACTTTGGCTATTCTATTTTATAAGCTATGTGCATACGGAAAACCTAAGAGTTTATGAAACCTAAGGTCCGTGAGTCCCGATACTAGTCTCTAGAGGGGGTGTCAAAAGCTGGTCACTTAACCGAGCCAGGTTGGGATGTGCCGAGAACGAAAGTCGCTACATGGATGATCTCACCTTTCATACTCATTATTCTCGGGTGGAACGGAAACAAGAATGTGCACAAACATTGATACCATGTTGAAATTCAAAATACACATACACTTAAGATATAATATGGTCGGGAGGTGAAAAAGTTTACAACTTGCAAACATGAGTAGTGGTTAGCGATCTTAGCTCATTATTAACGTATTTCGTTTTTAAGCGAGAGTTTGGAATAAGTGAAAAGTCGGGAACGATGAATTTATCCTTTTTGGGGCATTCTCGGATCGAAATGCATCTTGTTCTATGGTCCCTTAAAGTTATTAAATAACGAAAGTCAAAACATTCTAGTTAGTTGACCATGAAAAAGAAAAATACAAAAAGATGTGTAGGAATAGGTGTATATATAAAAAAATGGTAAAGACGGGGATTTTCATAAGACTGTAATGAGTCTTAAAGCTTCCTCGATGAACACGTAGCTACTTTCCAATTAATTATTCGAGAAGTTCTAGAATCTTAGTTTCTAAGGTGCGTACTCATACATTGCTGTGAGGCACGACAATAACCTGTAGTTAAGAGGGATTTTGGTAATGAAGATTTAATTACCAACCCTTTTACCTTTAAAAATAAGTTAAAATAACCAAAAACGGACTTGAAATGCCAAATATATGCTTGTTTTGCTAATTGTGTTGTGCAGGAACGGATATCTAAGAAAAGGATGAAAAACGAAACCAAAACGACAAAACCGGACACGGAATGGAAAAGCGTGGAAAAGACAAAGTCAAGTCAAAGCCCAAGTGTCAAAAAGTCAACCAAAGTCAACCCCGACAAATCCAAAGTCAAAAAGTGAAGAAAAAAATAAGTTTAGGGACCAAAATTGCCAAGTCCCTAAACTTATTTAATGAAGGATATAAAGAAAATGATTGCAAGGGCTAAAAATGTCAACTGTCCAAAGTATTAACTATAAGGGCTAACCCTGCCAACCTTAGAAAGTTATACACCACAAGGACTTGTGGTGTAATAACTTATATAACCCTTGGGGGGTGTTTCTGCCAACAACCCAAACTTTAACAACCACTTGGACTAAACTTGAAACAAACACACACACCTTGGAGGACCATTTTTGACAAAACCCCAAACTTCACCCCTGGATTTTAAACTACTGTTTATCTCCCACAACCTTTCCCGCCAAACCTCTAAACCCCATATCCTGTCAATGTCAACCTCGTTGACCTCACCACATCCATCCAAACCTTTCACAATCCTAAACCCCCCCCCCCCACATGGGTATGCCAAGCTGGCAATCCAAAAACCCACCAATTCGATCAAAGGGTTTAGATGTGAGACCTTGGGCACCAAGATAAATGAAGGGCTAGGATGGCTTTGTGTTTATACTCTCACAACAAGCACACATGCTGTTTTTTTGTTTCAACAACTAGCACAACAAGTAAGAAAAGAAGACAAGCTGAAAAACCCTAGCGTGTTTACTATTTTAAGCTTTTGTAAGCCCATTGAGGCAAAAGAGTGAGAGTTAGGGTTATTTTTTTTACGTGTGTGTAATTTTTTAGAATGTTAGCTTTATTTTAAATATTGTAACTCAATCAAATTTTTATGACTTGGTAAGTTTTAATGAAAATTGAAATTAAGTTAATGTTCCAAGTCTGTTTCTCTTAAGCTGAACATTATAAGCTCTTAATATACGCTCATATAATCTTTTTACACTTTGATACAAAAATTTATAGAAAATTTTAAAAGAAGGTAAAAAGAGTACGGTTTGCTCAAGCAAAAGGTTGAATGAGCATAACAAGTATGGCTCATTGGTTTCTTATTCAATTATTTATAAGCTTGGGTAGGTCTTAGAGCATTATTAGTGCAACACAAGCCAGTTTGAGCAAGGAGTAAAGTTATGCCTTCTTTTAAATTTTAGCTATTTTACTGTAGCTTTAGCTCCTTGTGGCTTATTTTACGCTGTATTATGTTTTGTTTTGTGCTTATTTGTGTTTAATGATGCTTAAAAATGCCCTTTAGTTGCTCTTGTATCATTACATTGTCTTTTGCCTAAAAATTGTCTAGATAATGTACTTGTACTGTTAGCTTATAAGTTTTTTTAAGTTCTTATTTCTCTTTGATTTTTACTTCTTAGTGCTTATTATTGAATATTTAATACTTGTCTTCAAAAGTTTAAGCTTAATTCAGCTTTTATAAGTTTTAAAATTCGATTTTAAAATATAAAGGGGTATTTGGGATAAGCCCAACATGGGTCAAAAATGTATTGTTATGGGTTGGTGTCATAAGGCTAACTTTAGCTTAGGACTTTAAACCCTTGTGAGTCTGTGTTTTTTAAGTTCTTAAGTTCAAAAAGTGTTTTTTTAAGTTTTCTCATGGTTGCCTTTAAGTCTGTTGGTTTTAAAAAGAGATACAAGTGCTTGTTTGTTTAAGCTTTAGTAAACCTAAGTGTTGGTGCTAATTTTAGTGTCCAATTGTGTTGCAAGTACCAAGTAGTCCAAAGCCTAGAATCTTGTTCTGCTTAAGACTGTCAACACATTTTTCAAGTTTTTCAAAAGCCAAAATCACTTATTTCTTTTTGCAAAAAGATCAGCAGCTTTAAATTGGTTTTAGAAGCTTAAAATTTTGATCAGTAGAGTCTCACCGTTAAGCCATGCTCATCTATCCTGACTTAATTTTCATTTATGAGGCTTCTCTGTCAGCTTTTTTTAAAGCTGTCAAGTTTTGAATCCCCGCTTGTTTATAGCATTAGTTTTATGCCTGTGGCTAGACACCATTTTTAAGCCCATAGTTCTAGCTTATTAGGGGGCCTCAGCACAAGCTTTTGGCTTTTCTAAAAAGCCAATAAGCCCTTTTATTAAGCCCCTTATTTTCAGACCTTAGGACATCCCCTATAAGCTTATTTTAAGCCCAAAGTAGGGACTTGACTGTTTTAAAGCATAGAGTAGGAAATAGCTTATTTTCTTTCTCACTATTTTTTGCTTTCAATGATGTCTTTGTGACCTTAGTTGCTATTAAAGTGATGTTCGTGCCTGAGTTTTGCTTTGTAATCCACTTTCATTGCTTATTTGTTTCTAAGAATCAAGAGAAAAAGCCTCATTTGCTTTTAAGCCCCATTTAAGCTTTCTGTCTATTCAGTTTTTTTTAGCTTATTTAGTTGCTACACTTTAGTTCATAAGTGCTTATTTAGGTTAGGTTAGAACCCCTTTTCAGCTTATTTGATCAAATTCTAGCTTAAATGTCTAAAAAGTCACCAAGAAAAAAGTCCTCTTTATTTGCCTAAAACGCTGTATTATAAGCAAACGAGTCACAAGTAAAAGAAAAATCCCTTTTCTGCTATTTCATAAGCATTTTACAGAAAGTCATAGTTTTAAAAATTGTTAAGCTCAAGGATCATAAGCAAGTTGTTTGCAAGAGGTTTTTTTTTTAAAGGGAATAAGGGTTTAACCCTGGGAGCACTACTCGAGGATCCGCGGGCCTCAACCCCTCAATACACCCATTTTATAAACCAAGCCTTACCAGCATGCGGCCCATTGGACTGACTACGTTAGAGGTCCCAAGTGGTTAAATGTATTTTAACCCATTTTAGGCCTTGTATAGCTTATGAAGCTGTTTCCAGCTTTATTCGAGCTTATTTATAAGCTCAATTTTTGGGTTTCATATTGTTTCGTAGGATATTTAGTGTATAAGTTTTTATTGTAAATTTTCAGAATTTTGAAAATAGACTTTTTTAGTCTAATTTTAATAATAAATTTTATTAAAAGTTTAAAATCAAAAAAATATGCAAAAATTTGTCATGAAAAATAGATTTTTCTTTTTGTTAGAAAATTTCTTTATCATATATTTCGTAGAAGAATAGTAGAAAAAACATTCGTAGGTTAAATTTTGTAAACTTATGATTTAAGTGAACTAGGCTCGGGTACTGTTTTTTGTCTTGACTCGTTTTTGGGTCAAACGACCTCCGTTTTCAGTCTAGTCTTTTTTCAATTATTCATATTTGTCCCTAATAGGTTAGAAGGTAAAATTTCTTTGTAGAAGGTTAATTTTGAAGATTTAGTTTTGACCCTTTGTTCCAGGGAATATCGTTCTCTCGTTTTCAGCTTAATTTCACAAAAATTAGGTTTTTCTAATCGTTTTTGTTTTTATTTGTTTAACTAGCTTTTCTATCTACTCTCAAATATGTCTCTCATTCAAAACTCCAATCTTTCGACTATATCGATTCTCCATTCCAGCGTCGTTTGGGATAATCACCCGGAAACATTCAATACTACTTGCTCGGGTTTTATCAATACAGAGCTAATGAGCATGGAGGCTTTCGTCTGAAACGGAACCGCCGAAAGGGCTTATCGAAGCCCTAAGCGCGAAAAGACCGCACATGTAATCCGTTTGGTAGGAGTTGAGGTTTCTAGCTGACAAGCACCAAGTTTTTTTTGTGACGACGACGACACCTATTGGGATCAAGAAGCAACAAATTGATGCCAAACATAAAGAAAAATGTTTGATGACGATGACGACGAAGACTAAGACTAGTAGTTTTTTTTAATTATTCGTAATGTTTTTTTTTATTTCGTAATGTTTTTTTTATTTCGTAATTTTTTTTATTTCGTAATGTAATTTTTTTTTAATGTGTTTCGTAATGTTTTTTTTAGCGTATTTTTTTTTTTAATTTCATAATGGTTTTTTTAATGGTAATTTGTATGTTAATTATGAATGAAATAGTTAGTTTTTTAAAATAATAAAATAATTATTTAGGGGGTTTATGAAAATAAAGAGGTGAGTAGTGTTATTTTGGTGTATGATTAGATGAGTGGTTTGTGTTTGTGTTATCAGATTCGCTGATGTGGCACCCAAAAAATAATGTTACCGTGTTACGACACCTGAGGCTCTAAGCTTAGGTACATGACAACAGATTTTTGTATTATGTTGTTTGATGCGTCAATGACAAAGATATACGCGAATGTGTCGTATAAGCTCATAGTAGGATTAAAATTGTGTGTGCCTACCAATCTCAAGAACCGCTCTAAGAACGAAGGTTTCGTGGACTTAATGTAAGTTTACTTAGGGGAATTGTGGATTTCTCTAGGAATTTCTTCCTCTGTGAAATCGATAAGAGCATTCCCGCGATAATGTGGGAGTTATGCTCCTGGTTCTCGGAAATTCACCAAGCTTCTTTTGATAACAATCCTGTATGCGCAATGCGTGTGGGTAGGAAATTGAAGGTGTTTTCCATTAAAACTAGTGGACTTTGAACACTTTCAAAGAAAAGTCACCAGTGTGTGGGAACTAATCGACACTATGACTCTTGATGGAATTGTTTCCACTGCGAAACGATTTAGTTGTTTCACTAAGGTCCATCTCAAATATTTAATAAAACTTCAAGATCATTTCCTAGGAAAAGTGAATTATATCGTGCTAAGGAGGTTCCCTGGTTGACCCCCTGAACCTGTGGAGGACTCGGATGAGGAGGATTTATCTGATGACGATTCATTATGAAAAGAAGAAGAACCGGCGTAATCTGAAATTATTGTAGCAACTCGTTCGAAGTTCCAGATACGGTTTTTAAAAGAAATGTGGGTTCAAAAGAAGGACGCATCTACCCTTTGGGCTATACCCTTTGCTTAACAAAAAGACAAAGTTAAAAAACATAAGAGAGGTGGTACAAATGCTAGTCCCAAATTCCCAACCGTGTTTTACACCTAATAACACAAGATGATACAGGGATAGAGAAGTCTTTTTAATGACATGAAGAGGAAAGCTCAACTGAAGACATGGATATTCCTAACAATTCCAACCTCAAAAGAAAATATAGATAATCCTGCAAGTTTCAGAGGTCTATGTAAGAAATCAGTGGCAACCGTATTTTCCAGGGGCTCAATTATAGTCTAATGAGGAGAGTGATAAAAGTATTGCCAATCAATGGGCTATAACATGGATGGGTGATTAACAATCTGTCCGATATCATTGAAGTCTCAAAAGACGTCGAATTGTTAAACGATGAATTTTTGTCCCTTAATATACAAGCCTCAGCTCAAAAGCTAAATAAATTGGCAAAGGAGTTCTAAGTGTGGAAGAATAATGGTGAATTTTCTAGCGATTCAAGAAACCAAGATGGAGGAGATTATCTTTTCGGTGTTCTAGTGTTGGGTAATTTCGACTTTTGAGCATCTTCATAGTAATTCGGTTGGCATTCAGTTGGAATCCTTGTGTGTTTGAATCCCAACATTTTTTGTAAAAAAAGCTTCACTATTTCAAAATTTTTTTTATCATTATTAAGGGTGTTTGGTTATTGAACGGTATTGACCTCATGATTATTCGGGTCTAGCTCCTCATGATCCCATGAAGAAACGTATGCTTGGGACTACTTGGCGCATGTTATAATCATGCAAGATAGTTGTGATTATGGGGACTTAATGAGGTTCACGTCAAATCAACAGGTTTGGGTACTATTTTTAATGTTCTTAGGGGCAAGATATTTTTTAACTCTTTTATTAATTCCACGGGTCTTGAAGAAGTTCATCTTAGGATGGTATGCTTTCACTTGGTGGTCATAAGTTCCTGCGACCAAAATGAGCCTAAGGTTGGGTTAGATTTTTTGTATCTAATCAATTTGTTAAATATTTTCCCTCACGATAGCAGCATCACTTTGAACATTCTTATCCGATCACAGACCGATTCATCTTCGTGAGTCGGCCCAAGAATTAGGGTCCCGTTTCCAATTCCGATTCCTTTTCACCATTGTATTCATCCGAGGCTTTAAGATTTTGTCACGTTTCACTTGGAATTTGCCCCTCTGTTGTCTCTAATGAATGCATAACTTGAGGCGGTTAATTTGAATTCTTAAAGCTCACATCAAGAATTGGATTAGAAATAACAAAGAGTGTAACAGTTCTACGTGATTGCAAAGCTTAAGAAGGAGTGAACCAGTTAGATGCGTCATTGACAAAGGTAGCAGGTATCGAGTAGAAGCGAAAAAGAATGGAGGTGTTAGCTGATCTTCGTAACATTGATCATATTCATTCCATGGATTGCTCAAAAGGTCCAAGATCAATGGTCAATCGCAGGCGATGAAAACTCAAATTTTGTTCCACTAATTTTGAATAAAAAACGTAATCAAATAACATCAAGGGTATTTACGGTTATTGCGATTGGAAGGAGCATCCTAATTATGTCAAACAAGAATTATCTTTCTCATGTTTCAGGATAATTGTCGCTAAACCTTCGGAGAGAGCGTTGCAATATTGATATGAATTTCCCGAAAACTATTTCTGAAGATGCAAAATTCATGACCTCAGTGACGAGAAGTTTCTAAACAAGAGATTAAAAACGGCTGTTTGGGGCTTGGCACAGACAAATCCTCGGGCCCTACGGGTTTTCTTTTGTGCTTTTAAACGCATTTTTGTCTGTTATGTGAGGCACATGTTTATATGGCTGTAATTTCATTTATCTTCATTCATGAGAAATTTCCTCCTTTGTAACTCTTCATTTAAGCTTATGATCCCAAAAGTCCGGACGCTAATTTGGTCAAGGGACTTTAGACCTAATAGCCCACATTGGAAGTGATCTACAAGGATCATAGCCGAGATTTTGTCGAACCAGAGCATGTTAAGTTTTTGGGGTGACATTGTTAAGGTGAAGTGCAATCTGCTTTTATCGCCGAAAGACAAATGATAGACGGTTCGTTATTCTTAATGAAGATCTCCAGGTGTTACCAAAAGAAGTAAGAAGACTCTAATTTTTAAGACATATTGAAAAGCCTTCGATTCGATTAGATGGATTTAGATGAGTTCTTAAAGTAGTTCGTTTTCAGGTGTAAATGGCGTAACTGGATCCAAATTTGCCTAACTTCTGTCTTTTAAGGGGTTCATTCTTGTCAATGGATGGTCCTAACGAAAGAGTTCGCAATGTCTATAAAGGGTTTAAACAAGGCGATCGCTTTATCCCCTTTTTCTCTTTATCCCGTGATGGACATACTTCATTATCGTTTCAAAGGATCGTAACGTCGGGGATGTTTAAAGTATTGTGTTTAGATCAATCTTTTATGTCTGTCGCATATTGTTCTAAGCTGGCGAGTGATGCTATTTTCTGTAGGGGAAGTGGAGTGACGGTAATATCTCTACTTGATCACTTTGAAATGCGTTATTTCATGCTTCTGGGTCCATACAAATATACAGAACAGACATAAGATAATTGTGATTTAAGTGTTGGAAAGTGCTCAGGTCATCCAAGGCGGCTCGAAAGTTAGGATGTCCTCGTTCATATATTCCTTTCTATATCTTGCGAGACTAAATTTGGAGTTCTTATGACACGGTTCAAGCATGGCAAAGTTAGTTGAAAATATGAAGTCTCAGCGTTCAAATGAAATCCAAACTTGTATCCTATTGGTGGTCGTTTAATCTTTGTTGAAATCGGTTTTAGATATATTCCAGTCTATTCACAGGGTCTAATGTTCAAAGCTCCTTCAAAGGTGCTTCATTTCTTGATCTATTAGAAGGTCATTGTCTTTAATTACCATAGATCTGGTAAAAAAGGCTTCGTGGGTTAAATGGAAAAATGTTTTGACAGACAAAAAACGAGGTGGCTAGGTTGTCTAGCTATTTGCGTAAATAGAGGCTTGATGATTAAGTGATTTTGGAAGTTTCTCTCGTCAAAAACACTCTCTATGGACTAAAGTTATTGGTTGGCTATTCACGGTGTTGTGGTAAAATTATCATTCGATGACTTCTACAGCAAATCATTTGGACTTTCGTGGGGGGGGATTATGATGGAAGTTCGATCTCTCAAAGACAATGTATGTACGTTTTTAATACCTGACTCATAATGGGAAACGGGGAGTCCACCAAATTCTGGTTGGTCATTAGCATACAAGTGGGCTTTTTAAAGATATTTTTCCCAGATTATACCCTTGCAAATCCTCAAAAGAAGTTACAGTTAATTCCAAGATAGCGATACGAGGCTCCTTCCGTCGAATTCCTAGAGGGGGTATCGAGCAAAATCAATTCGACAGCTTGGTAGAATTGGTTCGTTCTGTCACTATCGTGCCTTCGGCTGACAGATGGAATTGGAATCTGGAGAGTACGGGTATATTTTCGGTGGCCTCTGCTCGTAGACGTATCGATGAGATATGCCTTCCGAATATTGGAGAAGAAACTAGATGGGTAAAGTGTGTCCCGATAAAAATCAACGTTCTTGCCTGGAAAATCAAGACCGATGCTTTACCTACCCGGTTCAACATTTCTCGTAGAGGTATTGACATTCAGGATATGTCGTGTCCCATTTGTGATAATGCTATTGAATCGACGGACCATTTGTTCTTTAGGTGTGGATTGGTTCGGGACATTGCTAATAAGGTTTTGAGCTGGTGGAATTTGGATCACGCAAACTTGAACTCATATGCAGAATGGAAGTCTTGGCTTGTTTCAATTCGTATGGATTCCAAACTCAAAAAGATGTTCGAAGGAGTTTGGTACTCCATTTGGTGGTACGTTTGGATCTATCGAAACAAGCTCCTATTTGACGAGAGAAAACCTTCGAAGTCGATGCTTGTTGATAATGTCATTGCTAGTTCTTTTTATTGGTGTAAGTATAGATCTAAAGCCTCGTTCGGATGGAACGAATGGCTCAAAAACCCCTATATTATTGTTTTGTAATCTAGCTCCTTGCTAGTTTTTGTTTCTAATAAAATCGTCGTTCCAAAAAAAAAAAAAATACTTCATTGTTTGCTAAGAACGTATTGTGTGTGGAAGCTTAGAGGAATCGTACTTTGATTCTTGTGGTTTCGCGTGTGACATTATACACACGCGTATATAGAAGATGATGTTTACGGTTACCTTTAAACGGTGTATCGTTTCGTGCTAAAATGTTTACTTCTTCTATTCTTGTTAATTAATGTATTATACATGTTATCTTTATTCCGCTGAGTACTCGTGTTAATTAATATGGTTAATTAGATTGTAAAACCCAACAGTTCTTACGGGTATGTTTCATGTGTGAGGTTGTGACGTCGTGTGTCGTGTTTGTTTTAACCTGTGGCATACTTTCCGCTAGGTGTTTGCCCTTAGTGTCATTATGTTTGGTAGGATTGGCGTGTCGGAGTTGTATCTCACTATGTTTGGATATTCGCTTTATGATATCCTTATTTGATCCGAGTGTAGGTATTGGTCGTCGAGTCGGTGCGTTATTGTAGTTTGTTTGGTTTGTTATATTTGTGTCATGTAATTTTAGCATCTTGCTAGTTTTATTTATATAATATATATTGTCTTTCAAAAAAAATAACACAAATGTTTCTTTTTTTTTACTTTAACAATTGATGAGCAATAATTATTACTAGGAATGATCAGAAAGCAACGATAATATAACGTTAGGGAGCCAAAACTGTAAATTTTTATCTTCTTGCTAGTTTTTAATATATTTCTGCCGTTTAAAAAAAAATTCATGACTTAAGTTGAAGTTATACTATTGTTGGAGTATTTATAATTTGCATAAAAAGATGCTTATATTCCATTTCAACCTTTTTTCTTTTTTGTCCGTTATCCAAGAAAATTCCAAATACTCGTGTACACGGTTTTTTATTATTTTTTGCCAACTCAAAAGCTACTTTCATTCACTATTTGTTTGTCTGCTTTATTTTATGCTTCGAGATATTAAAAAGTTTATTACACATGCATAAATACATTATTGTTGCTCAAACATTATTGATAGATGTCATATAATTGCTTTAATATTAATAAAACCAATTACCTCAAGTTATAAAATGTTATTTTAGTAAAATTAGATACCGGGTGCTTATTCTTTTATTATATATAATGAATTTAAGACTTTGGATATAAATTTCAAATTTGGTATGCATTGGGTGAAGACAGAAAGAAATGGTCCATTGGCATGTGCATGTGATATAAAGTAATGTCAATTCAACAATTTTCTTTTATAACACCAGAATCTATTACACGACACAAAACATCATTATTTATAATTTTTTATGTTATGGGACACCACGTGAGCTGATGGTTACGACGCGACCCTCAACCAGCCAAAGCATGATACGAATACGGTGCCATAGATGTGGCGTTGTGGCACCAGCCGAGCTCATTAGCTTAATTAGATGTGTCATGTGTGTGATTATAAACCTACAAAAAGATGCATTTAATAACACATGCTGAACAAACAAGCCAAAGGATCTTAAATAAGTAGTGCACATAAATAATGGAATAACATGGTAGTTGGACATCACATCTTATAACCACCTCAATAAATTAATATTTTCAAACATTTAAAATGTATACAAGCATGAAGCAAATCATTCCATACCTAAGACAACTTGCATGCTATAACAAGAACATGTATATCATATATATAGTAATATAAATATGTTAGAGTAAAGGGTGTAGTGAAGAGGTTTTACCTCTTTATTTGAGCCTCACTGCTGCCACCTCAGTGTCACCTCATTTCAACACAACACACAAAAACACCCCTTCACTCGTGACATTTCTCTTTCCTCTTCATTTGGGCCCCACCCACTCACAATTTTATTTTATTTTCTATTTTTCACACAAATTAAAATTCATTTCATAAAATAAAAATTACAAATACGGAAAATAAAAATACAATACGAAAATAAAAAAAACAATACGAAAATAAAAATAACAATACGAAAATAAAAATAAACTACGGAAATAACTGATATTTCGCCATTATTTGTGCTTGTTTGTTTTTGATAATTGTCTTCTTTGGTTCAGGCAAAGAGTCGGCATCAATCGTGAGAAACTGCAACTCGTTTAGCTCCGTTGCCGACTGTTCTTTAACTTTCTTTGCCTCGTACGCCGATTTACCGGCTTGGATCTTCTGGCGTAATTCCTCGTTTAAAACGTCCTTCATAGACCCCGAACCACTACCCGCGCTGCTCTCAGTTGTTTCTGATTTTGTCTTCTTGGCGGGTCTCGTTTTACCCGGTGGTCGAGGCCGAGCATCTGGACCGAATATTTCCGTGTGATCCTCCGAGTCAAAGTGATCCGCTGCGTCCCATTTTGGGTGTTTTTTGAGCACCCTCCACCCGTGTTCGTAAGCAAATTTTTTCCCCTTATTACAAGCCGAATATTCGGCCTTCGCAGCTTCCAAAACATCACCGTCATTTTCACCGCTTTTACGAGTTATTCCTTTGTAAATAGCGTGAAACTTTTGACAATCGGGGTGCATCCGATTCCATTTCCCCGTTATCATATTCTTGGTACGAGAAACGCCATTGGTACTTTTGTTGAAATCGTCATGAATCTGCCCCCAAAAGCATTCTTCGTTTCGGTCATTCCCGATATCATTGTTCTCGGAAACTCCGACCCAAACCTCGCACAATAACTTCTCCTCGTCACGTGTCCAACGCACGGAAGTTTGAGTCGGAGCTGTCGTCGTCATCACAACATCTTCTTCGTCTTCGATGTTGTCGTCGTCCGCGGACAAATCAACCGCGGGGATGGATGATTTTTTTGCCATTCGTTTTCCTTTTCGACGGGTTTCTTTTGGTGGTGGTTGTGGTTGTGGTACCTTGAATTGTGTTTCGGGGACATTTTGGGTTTGGAAATTTTGAAATTGTGTGTTGAGTTGCGCTTGTTGAAACGCTTGTTGTTGTTGAAAGTAGATTTGTTCGGGTGTCATTTGGGGAAAGTATTGTGAAGCATAAGGGAATTGGCCGGATGGGAATTGGGAGGAGCTTCCGATAGAGTTTTGTGAAGATGGCGTCGACGGGTTCGAGGATGACGATTGATTCGAGTTAGTTGTGCCAAGGAGCTGCGAGAAGTTGAGATTAGGAAACCCGTCATTTGGGATTCGAGACATTTTTTTTATTGTAGGTAGAAAGAATTGTAGATTGAATGTATTTGTGTGTGTTTAAAATGATAAAAGTGTTGGATATATATAGATTTTAAAAATTAATTTTAATAAAAAAAAGTTTTTTTTTTTAAACTATCCGTTGGGGAAACCTCCCACCATATATACTAGTGATCTACTTATACACATCTCGGGAGCCATGGTTCAAGAACAAAATAAAATGACCCGTAGTCTCATTTCTATATCCACAAATCGCACATAAGATAGTACTCAATACTAAATACCTCGACGCGAAATATTGAACCTTGTTGGGAGAGCATTCCCCATCGTCTTCCACGCATGCACGTTCACTTTGATCGGAACAAAGTTATTCCATCTAGTTATGTAATCCACCCTTGGTAACATTAAATCGTCAATCTTCCTTCGAACCGAAGCCACAAAAAAGACGCCCGTGTCCTCAAGCTCCCAGATCCGACGATCCGAATTAGTGTCAAGATTGACCTTTGACACCAACTCAACAACCTTAAGAAACTGTATCATTTCAGTACCTCCTCTCGGAGATCTGCGAAACGAATAAGAAAAACAAGGACGAGACAGCTTCATGCTCTTATTTAGATCGAGAGCATTGTCATTCTATTATTCCTATAGGCATGTACCAAACGCACTCTAAGTGTGCAAATCAATTCTCTTTCTTTTATGCCCATACCTTTTTTCCCATCCTACTTGACCTTTTCTATTTCTTGTAAAAATTATAAATAGGTTTAGACTAGTGGTAACAAGAAGGTAAAACGCGTCTTTCCCCTTATACAAGATGTCTTGCTTGTTACCAACACCCCAACACGACACATTGTTCTTTTCATTTAACGAGAACTCGGTCGTTTGCACGACCGAGTTGTGTAAAGATAGGAAATAATTTTTGTATATGTATACGAGTGTATTGTTGAGTATATTGGTGTATATGTGAGATATGTTTACTCTAGACCTTTTAGCCAAACAACAAATTAATCAGATATTAAAAGAAAAAAACACACAACGGGAATTAGGTTGACAATACAATATGGCGGCGATCAAACCCTTTTCCCAATCTTCCGATCTAATCCCCTTAATCCTTGGTGTTTGAAATAGTTATAACCCCTGAAATTGGGATCAGTCATTTAATTGATGAATCTCATATCGAGCGTGTTAGGCGTCTTTCTCATCCTGGGACCTTAGGGTTTAGATTCGATTGTCCTTTCTTATTTATTTTATATTTCCGTTTTCCTTATTTTATATATCGCTTTTAGCCATGGGGTTTCGTTTCCAGAACTCCCTTCAATCCAAAATCGACCAAACCTCCAAGATCTCGAAGTCGGTGTTCATCTAATTTTCCTCTGATGATTGTTCAAAGTAGGGGACCTTTGGAAGGTATGTTATCGGTTACGGCACGTGGTCGATTGTTCATTCCTAAATAAGAGATCTAAGGCAGGGAAGCGTTTTCGCTTTTGTATCGGTTCTTTTTGTTCTCAAATCTTGATCGTCTAAATTTGTGAATCTCAAAACTATTTGGATTTGTTCGTTTTACTTATCTGCTAATCCTGCCGGTTTGATTAGGGCTTAATGCTTCTAACTTTCGAAAAGAGATAACTGGTGCCTCTGGTATGTAATGGGTTTTATGCGAAGCTATTGTCCAGAATCATGGTGGACCAAAAGAGTCGTTATTCGGTCTTATTTGAAAAATGTTCTTTGGTTTTTAGACGGACTCTTGGCCTGGTGTAACTAGGGATCTCACGAATTTGTTATGGGCACGAGTTCTCCAATTTTTTTCCATTAATAACTTTACAGTACTTTTGTTATATCGAGGGTTTTCATAACACACGTGTTGCTTTACCTAGGAGGATTGTCGGGTAATGATTGATATTGAAATCCATCTAAGTCTTAATCGTAATTCATGGAACTCATGTTGGGGTTGCTTCGTGGTTTCGCCGTCTTTGTAATGTTGCAATCAGATTTCGAAGCTAAAGAACGGGATAGTTTGGTCGACATTGAAGGAGTTTCCTTTAAATGCTTGTTGGACTCGTTCAACTTTTCAAAGATCAGTTTCTAAATGGGGAGTATTGGGTTGAATTTGAAGATGGGTATGATGATTCCTCTCTTGCAAGGAAAAACGGTATTTGTATTAAGACTAGCCAAACGGAGAACATATTGGAAAGTTTAAGCTTATTGTAAAAGGGACGGTTTTTTAGGCTCGTGCCTAGGAACCTTTTGTTTGGTCCCCCATCCTTCAATAGATGTTCCTGAGAAAGATTTGGTTTCTCGGAGGACGAAGTACGATTAGATCAATGTAACAGGCAATTAAACCTGAACACGACGAGGTGTAAGAATGCTAGTGACGTGGGTTCGGACACATACTTTGGCGAGAACGGTGAAGGTTTGGGTTTCGAGCAGAAGCAGAAACAATGGTGGGTCTAATGATAAGGATGGGTATCGAACTGAATCTTTCATATATTTCGTCTTACTCATGACAACGACTAAAGAAGTAAGACCACGGATACGTTCACAGATTCCCTGTATCCTCCGGGTTTCACAACTGCATATGATATTCCCAGCATGTAATAATCAAGATATTTCGAAAGCAGTATTGTATCGACCTCCTACTGTTAGGTCGGCAAGGAGTAATTCAAGAAGTATTGGAAGTGGCGGAAGGAGGAAAACTCCTTGTGGACAGAGTCTCTTTGAAAGTTTAGTAATGGGGTTAAGAAGATCAAGGTATGGCGGTTCATATTGGAAGATTTTGAAGAAAATGATTAACGGTGGGTCAAACAATGGGCTTTTCTATGGAAATTTTTATAAGACATGGAGAAAGAGATTATTGAACTCCAAGGTGAACCAATTAGTTTTCCGTTGTATTGTTTTATTTTTTAAATATCCAAGGCCTAGGATCCAAGGCTAAGAAAGATTGGATCAAGGAGTTGATTTCTAAACATAAAGTAAGTTTTTTGTTTATTCAAGAAACTAAGATGGAGAGTGTTTCGGCTATGGAGGTTAAATTTCTATGGGGGGGAAACTATTTTTGTTGACCAAATTATTAGTCAAAGGATAGTGGCCAATTCAATGGTGGTATCTTTGCGCATTGGGATACTAATTTCGTCAAGAAGGATCATCATACTTTATGTGATAATTTGATAGCTTTGTATGTGAGTGGATACGAACAATAGAATTTATTAATTATTTCGGTCTATGTCCACAATCTGTTTTATCTAAACGTATGTTGTGGAGTTATCTCGAATCTCTTATCACTAGTTGGAATGGAGAAAGTTTAATTATGGGGGACTTCAACGAAGTTAGATGTATTGAGGAACGGTGGGGATCGGTTTTTAACAGTCATGGAGCTAAGCGTTTAAATTCCTTTATCTAATTTCGGGTTTTTTTTTTAAACTGTTAACTGCAAGAAGGTTTATCTTTCACATGGGCTCATCCTTCGGCTACCAAGATGAGTAAATTAGATAGGTTTCTTATGTCTAATGGTTTACTTTCAGCTTTTCCTCTTATTTCGGCTGTCTGTCTGGATTGTCACCTCTCAGACCACAGGCCTATTTTACTTAAGGAAGTCTTTTCTGATTTTGGCCCTACTCCATTTCGTTTTTATCACTTTTGGCTTGAGCTTCCTGGATTCGATGACTTGGTTCTCAAAATCTTAGAATTCTTTTAATCTTGTTGATTCAATGTATGATTCGGTTAAAAAAAAGCTTTAACTATTGATGAAGGAGATTCGAGCATGGACTTTTGGATTACAAAAGGATCAGGTAGGTCATGGTGTATATCTTTCTAAAGAGCTAAATATATATTGTGTGACATTGATAAAGTGTTAGGATCAAGGAGGAGTCACCGACGACATTCTTTTGTCTCGTTTGGAAGTCTTGAAACAATTACACGATGTTCAATCTTTCTAAAACTGGGGATATCTGCAAAAGGGCGAAAATTCGTTGGGGCAATCGAGGAGGAGAGAAAACTAAAATTACTTTCATGCTATTAATTAACAAATAAACGCGCCAATCTTTCAATGTTAAAAGGTATTATGGTAGATGGTGATTTGAATGTCGAAACTGATCTTGTTTTAAAACAAGAGTTTTGAGGCACTTTACGGGAAGATTCAAGATCCGGGTTCTAGACGAATGGTAGTCTTACTTTCCTTTTCTAATCGTCTTAATATTGATCAGATTTTGAATTAGATTCTGCGATCTCAATGAACATATTTGCAACTACGTGTGGGGTTGTGGAGTTTGATAAATACATGGCGCGGACGGGTTTTATCTTTCAAATTTTTTCGTAAGTATTGGACGTGTTGGGCAATGACTTTGGCATAGCTGTGAAAATGGTTTTTTTGATCATGGATAATTTTGCTATTGGTATGCAACTCTTCGTTTGTGGCCATCATCCCTAAAGTTCTTGATCCAAAGTTTGTTAGGATTACCGTTCCCATCATGTTTAATTGGAAGCCTTTACAAAGTCGTTACTAAGATCCATAGCTTCTGGCTTTCCTGGTTATTTAGGATAGCATCCTCAGGTTTTTCAGATGCATTCCTTCCTACTAGACAGATTCTCGCGGTCATTTTTTATCCAATGAAAATTTAGCTCGGTGCAAAACTAAAAAGCAACAAGCAATGATTTTTAAAGTCATTTCGCCAAGGATTATGATTTCGTTAGATGGGATTACCTAGATGATGTTCTCATCTCTTTTGGATTACGTGGTCCTAAATGGCGTTCAGGATTCGTGGAGTGTGTATGTTCTTCAGGGAAACAAGGACTCTATTTTAGTTATCAGGAGGTCGAATTCTGAATTTCATTTATACCGAGGATTGTTAACAGGGGACCTCCTTAGCTCCCTTTTTTGTTTTTACTTCATTATGGAGTTTTCACTTATCATTTTCCCCGGTGTGGCGGTGAGGCCCGGCGAGCTGCCACCTCAGCCACGGCGAGGGGCTCTCGCCGTTACACCCTTTACTCTTACATTAGTTTTATTGACATAGTAATAAGATTATACACTAGCACAAAAATGCTGCAACAAATAGTTTGAGATGTTATATAGATTATTTGGTGTTCTAGATCGCTAACATTATTGTCACGGTCGTTTTGGAGATATAAGAGAACCGGGAAAAAAACGATAACATGAGATGAATAATACTCGTTATCATTAAAAGTAGCTAAGTAAGCGAGTGAAGTTACGCGAACGAAGTTTTCTTGTTCAGGTTATCCGGTGAGAATGAATCTTTAACTTGAACATATATATGCGGTCTAACCGTCGTATCTTTGTCCCTCCACTTGGGCACCCAAATGAGTATCAAAGGTTGATATGATATGCTTGTTTTACCCTAATAATTCAAACAACTTGCTAGGAGTAAAGTCGATCACCAACATTATTTTATTAACACTAGTTAGTATTATTATCTTGTGAACATTATTGGGTGTGCATTGTGGATTTGGAGATAAAAGACAAGATGATAAGATAATGGTACGACGTCTTAATGCACTAGTCTGAAACATGCCAATGCATGTTCCCCATCAATAGGTTCCTTGAGGTTAAATAGCTTTAGGTCAGAACTTTATTTTTTGACTGAGTAGTAGCTTTAGGACAGTATTTATTTATTTGTGTGATTAATGAAGACATTTAAACTCATTGGCATGCACACAGAATAGTGTCCTGGATAAAAATTAAGGTTGCGTTTGGTAGGTTTGACGGAATCACTATAGGTATAGGTTTGAGTATCAAGTGTAATATGAATGAGTATGATTTTTTCTAAAGTGTTGTTTAGTTGGGTTTGAATTTTTTAATAAAATTTGAATATTTGAAATGTATGCGGAAGAAAAATATGAATTTTTGAAATATATTTGGTGGAGAAAGAAAAAACATGAGGGCCCACGAGAATGGATATCAAAGGTACTTATTCCTACTACTATGGATCTATGAGTATGCAATGATATCTTGATTCCCATATGCATGTACCAAACACTTTTAATGGATATCATTGTCATTTCATTATTCTCATAGGCATGTACCAAACGCACTCTAAGAGGAAGTAGTATGGTGGCATGCCATAGCTCTTTATTTGGGCATCACGAGCTGCCACATCAGCATCTCACTCTCACTCAAAAATACCCATTCACTCATAACACACCCTTATCTCTTCATTTGGGTCCCACCACTCACAATTTTTTTATACAACAACGGCTCGATTTTAAAATCAAACCGTTTAAGTATTTTGTCATTATCCACGTCGTGTCTATGGCGAGATTAAGATTTTGAGTGGTGGCGAGGGGTATGGCGAAGCCACGTCAGATGTGACGAGCCCCCTAAGTCACCATACTCCTTCCTCTAAGTGTGCAAATTAATTATCTTTCTTTCATGCTCATACCTTTTTCCCATCCTACTTGACCTTTTCTATTTCTTGTAAAAATTATAAATAGGCTTAGACTAGTGGTGTAACAAGAAGGTAAAACGCGTCTTTCCCCTTATACAAGGTGTCTTGCTTGTTACCAACACCCCAACATGACGCATTGTTCTTTCTAGTGAGAACTCGGTCGTTTGCACGACCGAATGTGTGAAGAGAGGATATAATTTTTGTATACAAGTGTATTATTGAGTATGTTGGTGTATACTGTACAAGTGAGATATGTTTGGATGGTGATCCTGGTTATTACAATATGTTTGTAGTGATGTTGGTTACGAAGAGAAAAGCTAACATGACGTTGAGTTAACTATGTTTATGCTAAATACTACGTATAACCACTAGCCTTATGTAATTAACCATTTTGTATCAAAATCTCACGTAATAATGTAAGAGATATCTTTAAATAGATTAATACAAATAACACATAAGTTTTACCGCAAGCCATGCATAAGAATGGTCTTCAAACACAAAATGCATGTAAATCATAGACAAAGCATGAGGGCTTGTTGAAACAAATATCCCATTCTCTCTTAGAAGACCATCCTAAATAACAACTTAAAAAAGTCTTGTTAATTAAATTCAGCATGGCCGTTTTTAGGGGAGTGCAAGAAGTGCGATTGCGTAGAGTCACTGCTTCACGAGGGCCATCAAATTCCATGCACTTCTATTATATATATGCACGATATGCGACTCGAGTTTAATTAGTTCATGCACTACTCATACATATGTATATTATGTGTGTGCTTAAAAGTCTCTTTGTAGCAAGGACATGAAGCCATTAAAATCTATGAGACACCCTGAATATTAGTAACACAATCATACTAAATAATCAAGAAAAAGTTACTGCAACAAGCTTTTTTTTTTAGATTTTGGTATTTGGATGGTCATGGTGCGGACCAAATAAAACAAAATGATTAGGGTGAAACAGATGGAGCATGATTGAACAAGGCAAGAAATGGCATATGCATATGCATCGTCCATAATTCCTCCTCACCATTTCTAGATCACCTTCACTTGTACTTCAAGTTACTAACTACTCTCAAACCACATATGTTGACACGTTCTATATATACTATACTCATGGTTTTAAAAGGCGCGCAAAGCCCTCGTAACGGCGCGAGGCGTGACCTTCACGCCACGCAACAGACCAAGGCTTAGGCTTAAGGCTTGACGTAAAATGAGGAGTGAAAAAACATAATAAAACGCGATAAAACGTGATGCGTGAATGCTTTTTTGAGTTCAGTTTCGATAAAAGTCGTATTTTTATATAGAAATGAAAAAGATTACATGCAAAAATAGTTTCTTGACTTTATTCCTTATGTATGACACTTTTTGTAAACTCAATATATCTGTAATATGATATAAATATATAAATTTATATATATTTTCATATTTTGTGCCGCTTTAAGTCACGCCTTAAAAACGTCATAACTCGTCATGGCTCGCAAAGGCGTGAGGCTTGGCCATGCCGCCACGCCACGCCTCACGCTATTTATAACCTTGGTTTTTCGTACTTATCTCCCTCCATTGGCCATGTATATTTTGAGCTACCAAAAATTAAAAAATAGTTGTTTGTTTTAAATATATAAATTTATATATATTTTCATATTTTGTGCCGCTTTAAGTCACGCCTTAAAAACGCCATAACTCGTCATGGCTCACAAAGGCGTGAGACTTGGCCATGCCTCCACGCCACGCCTCACGCTATTTATAACTTTGACTATACTATTCAATATTTCAATATTTCACCATTTTTACCTATGCTATCACTGTTTTTAATCTATAAAAATATTTAAATTTGAGGCTTGGAGTATACGTTTATAGATGGATTTTTTCAGGAGAATAAATGTACATAAAAGATGATTTTTTATCCATCAAATTCATTTTTTTCAAAAGTATAGTTGAAGATGGCCTAAGTGCAATGTTGATTGATATGTTTATTCTTCGACTAAAACAAATCAAATGATAACATATAACATAAATCAAAAAATTAAACACACATAACCACTTACAGGTGACCTAGTGGCAAAAGGAGTTGTGGCTATCACTGTAAAATGTGTGAAGTTTCAAGTTCAATCCTTGCTAAGTGCAAACAATCTTGAAATGGTCACGCCGACCTCTTGGAAAAAGAGGACTTTACCTGGTTTGAGTCTGTATGGCGGTAGGTTCAAACCCTGTAGATTAATCGGCCAATAAGTTGAAAACCATGTTACCAAAGAAAAAATCAAAACACATACACAAACCAAAGATGTCATTATTCATACGCTGTTGTGAAAACAGTGTATTTAAATCAAAGGTGACATGGTTTTATGCTTTAATACAGTTAATTGGTTCTTGTGATAGAGTTTTAGGATGGACTCAGGTGCCCATGGTCAGTGTCTCGGCATGTTTATTGGTGTATTTAAGTTTAGATGCCTCAATAGATGCCATCTCGAGAGATGTTATGTATTTCTCTTTGTTGACTCTATTATACTTTAAGTTTCTAGCGTCTTGCTAGTCTTTTTTTTTATATATTCCATCTTTTCCGTTAAAAAAAAAGATGCCATCTCATTCACATTCTATTACACATATTTTTTTGCGAGTGAGTTTTTTTTTAATGTGTTATAGTAATTTTATTGAAAAATGTTTATGTTATGAAAGTATTATATTGACGTAACGACGCTTATAAAACTTATATCATACAGCTGCACTTTGCACTCTAAGGCTGTGTTTGGTTAAGGGCTTATTGGGGGCTTGGGCTTTTAAAATAAGTCGGCTTATAAAATAAGTCTTGTTTGTCACGCGGGCTTATGGAAAGAGCTTTTTTTTAAATAAGCCTGGCTTATTAAATAAGCCTCGTAAATAGGGGCTTTAAAACTTTTAGTCCGGGGCTTTTATCCTAAATTTTTCCATTTACTTCACAAAAAAATATCTAACATATACCAAAAATTTATTTAATTATGTTTTTATAGTAATTTTGCAATAATAAGCCCCAACCCATTTGTCAAACAAGTTTAAAAAAATACAAATTTCAATTTCGGCTTATAATATAAGCCTCAGCCCCAACACAAGCCCCAACTCCGACTCCAGCTCCAGCCCCAGCCCCAGCTCCAGCCCCAGCCCCAGCCCCAGCCCATTTCACCAACCATACCTTAAGTCACAAAAGAAGTCGAAAAAGGGCTGAGGGCTATATTTAATGGCAATGTGTGATGTGCCTACTGCCTAATTAGGTGTTTTTGTACATGTTAATTACAACAAATTTAGATAACAAAGACTATCATACTAAATTAACCATTTTTAAAAGGTAAGAATTCATCCCCTAACTCATTGTCCTTATCAACAATGACATGAGTAAAAAGGCTAAAATTTGCTTAGCCAAATATAAACCCATAGATTTATTAATTTATTTATTCATTTTTGAACAAATTTATAAATTTATTTACACACTCACACACTAAAGTACAACATTTAACACTTTAAAACCTTAAAATCCTTTAAAAAAAAAAAAAACGGTCCCTCAACTTTTAACTATTTACGATTTTCTTACACAAAAAATCCCGTAAAAAAATTAACAAAAAAAAAACACGTCAAGTTTTTATTGTTCAAAACTTTTTTACATTCATCGGCCCAAAAAAAAGATATCGAACCGTCCCAAAAAAAGAAAATATTCGGGAAACAATTAACCCGTCCCAACGTAAAAAAAAAATTCCCAAGCAAATTTTTTTTTCCAAAAATAGCCTAAAATCTGGCCCAAAGTAAAAAAAAAAACAGAAAACGGACCCTCACCTTTTAACTATTTACGATTTTCTTACACAAAAAATCCCGTAAAAAAATTTACAAAACCGTCCCAAAAAAAGAAAATATTCGGGAAAAAATTAGCCCGTCCCAACGCAAAGTTTTTTCCCCCGAATCATACAAAAAAAGAAAATATTAAAAATTAGCCCCGCCATAACGCATCGCCCAAAAAAACCCTCGAAACGTAAAAAAAAATTATTCGGGAAAAAATTAGCCCCGCCGCAACGCGCGAGTTCTTTTGCTTGTTTAGATAACAAAGACTATCATACTAAATTAACCATTTTTAAAAGGTAATAATTCATCTTTTAACTCATTGTCCCTATCAACAATGACATGAGTAAAAAGGATAAAATCTGCTTAGCCAAATATAAAAGAGTTGATTTGCACACACAATATTTTTGCCATCTATCATTAATGTACAACCGCTGATGCATACAATACAACACACATATGCATATTTAGTGGTGAATAATATGTGTACAAATTAACTCCCAAATATAAACCCATAGTAGATTTATTCATTTATATTTTTTTAACAAAATTTAATAATTAATTAATTTAATAATTTATTTACACACTGACTTTACATGGCTGATGTTATCCATGTCCCCTTGAAATAACAACAATAAACACAATAACTCTCTTTCACACACACACACAAATCTCTCAATGGAAAGTCCCATCATCATCAACAACAGTAGCAGCAGCAGAAGAAACAGTCCCTCTAACTCACCCGAATTCGAATTCTGGACAACCCAACCCCACCACCACCAGTCCACCGCCGATCAGCTCTTCTCCGGCGGCCTCCTCCTTCCTCTCCACCATAAAAACCACCCACCTGATCATCAAGATTTCACAAACCCACTTCAAAAAGATCATCAAGATTCCACTAAAACCACACTACAAACAAACCCAGATAAAAAAGATCATAAAGATATCATCTTTGAACCCAAAAACACACAACTCATAAACCCAAATGACCCAGATGACAATCTCAACGGATCCGACTTAAAAGCTACACCTTTAACCTCTTCCAAGAGATGGAAAGACATTTTCATAAAACTCCAGATCAAAAAGACCAAGGAAAGTTAGAAAAACAAGAAAAAAACAAAGGAAAATTTTCCGCGCCGGTTCCGTACCTCCGGTAACTCCGGTACGGCGAGCTTAATATAAACTTATGGCCTTATTTCACGGAGCAGGTCCGTCGGGGACATAGTGGGAGCAGACCCAGAAGCGGTGGTGGGTGCCGGAACCGGAAAGTTAGCATGTGCGAACGTGTCAAAGAAGCAACTCGAACCGTAGATAGAGAACGGCGGTGCGGCCGAGTGTCCCGGTCGAGCCGGGGTTCATTTGGCCGGTCAAGTCCCGGTTTTTTTTTGGCAAGCTAAAAGGTTTGGGTCAAAGTAGGAGTATTACAATGATAATCTTTTGAGAAATAGTGCTGGAAAAACAGTGGTCCCACACGTGTACGGTGGTGTTAAGGTTCCTAAATTGGGTAGTGTCAGTTGTCGGAGTGGTGTCGCCGGAAGTGTCGCCGCCGGTGTACCTCCGGCCGGTGAAGGTGGTGGTGGCGTTAGTACTACTAGTTTGTTTAGTTTGAGGACTTTCTTTACTAAGAAAGTTGTGTTTTGACTTTTTTTTGTATATTTTATATTTTTATTAATTTTTTATGTTTGTTGTGAGTGTGAAAGAAAGAAATATAATATTATTGTGGGACCTTTGCATTATTTTAATTCAAATATTCACTCACAATACACTAACATGACCCCTCATGTTCATTTTGAACATGAGAGGATCCTAGTCCTTTAAAAAAAAATACTTAAAATGACAGTTTCACTTTTTAACATTACAGTAATTAATATTTATTTATACTTCACAAGAACAATTTCAAATAGGGTAGTATGATAAATATAATTTATTTTTTCTATTCATTTTTAGTAGCCAATAATCAATTGAGACATCTTTAAAAAAACACGGACTATTAGTTTGGACATAAGAAGTAACATTAGACCATCCGTAATGAGAGTCCCTCGTGACCGAGTTTTGGGCACATGGCCGGTCTTCCCTATTACACTTCAAATGGTGGACGCGTTTAACATGGCTATTTTGCAAGGACTCGATCGTCTGCATGACCAAATCGTGTGAGGTTGTTGTGCGTGTGAGTGTTTTTATTGAATGGTTTTTAAAAGGTATATTTGTGTCTAAATGAACGTTTTTTAGTAAAGTTGGTGGTATAAATACAGTAAGTTGATTGTAGTGAGAAGAAAAACTGAATTTACGTTAATGTGACATTGATGACCTTGATCGTTGATCATGCGTATCCGGGATTACTCTTAGCCTTAATATGTGGTTATGGAAGGAGATTTTTGGTATTACAAGCTAATATTAAATAGTTATCAGACTTTGTATGTCGAAAATAATAAATTAACATAATTCGTTAACTTGGTGATGTTTTTTTTTTTTTTGAACGGCGATTTTATTAAACAAACTAGCAAGGAGCTAGATTACAAAGAAATAAGATAAGGAGTTTTAAGCCACTCGTTCCAATCAAACGAGGCTTTACATCTAGATTTACACCATTGAAACGAATTAGCTACAATCCTATCAAATAATATCTTCTTCTTTGGGGGGTTATCATCAAAGAGAATTTTATTACGAAACCACCAAATATACCACCACATCGTAATCCAAACACCTTCAAACATCTCTTTCAGCTTAGACCCAAGACGAATTGACGCCATCCACACCTTCCACTCGGCGTACGATTCCACTTCCTGATTAGGGATATTCCACCATTTCAACAAGTTTCGACCAATCTGCCTACTCACTTCGCATCTAAAAAACAAATGGTTCGAGGACTCCACTCCAACATCACAAACAGGACACGATAGAGATTGAATACTAATACCTCTGCGAGACAAGTTCAACCGGGTAGGAAGAGCATCCACCATCACTTTCCAAGACAAAACGTTAATTTTAATTGGAACTGATTTAACCCATCTTGTTTTGTTGCCCACATTAGGAAGACGCACATCATCAATTTTTCTCCTAATCGAAGCAACCGAGAACTCACCTGAGCTCTCCAAACTCCATACCCATCTATCCTCCATAGGAGCCAAAGTGACAGAATTAACTACGCCTTCCAGAACGTTGTACTGGTCTTGTTCACAGCCCCCTCTAATTCCACGACGAAAAGAAAAGCTAACGGAAGGCTCACACATCTTCTCATTTACCGTAACTTCTTTACGAGTTTCTAAAGCAAACATACGAGGGCATAGATTCTTTAAAATTCCTCCTTGATACCAGCAATCATACCAGAACTTTGTAGAATACCCATTTCCTAATCGCAATTTCATGAAATCAAAGATGTTAACACCACTAACCTTCATTCGATGTACTTCATTCACAATAGAACTCCAGCATGAATTGCTAACAAATCTGTTCCCCTTAGTTATGTTTCCGTCCTCACCATGAATTGCCTTAATGACTTTCTTCCAAAGGGAAGACTCTTTATTAAAGAACCTCCAAACCCATTTAATCATTAGACCACGATTTAACGCAAATAAACTAGAAACCCCCAAACCCCCTTTTTCCTTGTCCGCTATCACCTTATCCCATTTAATCCAAGACGCTTTGCGACTACCTGTCTCATGGCCATTAAAGAATTTACCGCGTATTGACTCCATCAGCTTAAGAACCGTTGACGGGACCTTAAAAATAGACATGTTAAAAATTGGTATAGAACCTAACACCGATTTCAGTAACGTTAACCGCCCCCCTATGGATAGACTTTTCATTTTCCACTTAGACAATCGATGTTTCACCTTATCAATAACCTCCCTCCAATCTTGGATACGAGACATAGAAACTCCAACCTTAGATCCAAGGTACGAAAATGGGCACGAAAGGGTAAGACATCCAAGTTTATTAGCCGCCTCATTTACTTTATGCCCTTCCACATTTATACCCAAAATCTTACTTTTACTCAAATTAATCTTAAGCCCAGAAGCACGGTGAAAGCACTCCAACACAAGCATTATCGTATTAATATTCTCCTCGCTCCATTTTCCCACAAAGACCGCATCATCCGCATAGAACATATGAGATAGACACAACGAATTATTTAAATTAAGCCCTTTGAACCTACCCGAGTCCACGACACGTTGAAAGGACAAATGGAGACTTTCCATAATAAGAATAAACAAGAAAGGAGAAAGAGGATCACCTTGCTTTAAACCTTTATAAAACTGAAACTCTTCCGTCGGACTCCCATTGACAAGAATAGAACCTCTCGAGGATTTAAGACAACTTTGAATCCAAATACGCCATTTACTTCCAAACCCGAACTTATTAAGTACATCATCAAGAAAATCCCAACGAACCGAATCATATGCTTTTTCAAAATCCACTTTAAAAATAAGAGATTGCTTCTTTTTACTTTTACACCATTGGAGCATCTCATTAAGAATAAAAGGGCCATCAAGGATTTGACGATTAGCAATAAAAGCCGATTGAACCTCATGGACAATGTCATCCAACACCCCCACCAACCGGTTTGCTAAAATTTTAGCAATAATCTTATACATACTACCAATAAGACTAATTGGACGAAAATCCTTTACCATATTTGCAGCCGGAACTTTCGGAATCAGAGTAATAAACGAGGGATTGCATCCATTAGGGATATCTCCATGAACAAAAAAGTGATTCACAGCCTTGTACACATCATTTGCTATGCTTGACCAGAAATGACGATAAAATCCAAACGTAAAACCATCCGGACCAGGAGACTTATCCGTCCCACAGTCCCATACCGCCACTTTCAACTCCTCTTTGGTCACCATACGTTCCAAGTCAATTAGTTGTTCATTTGATATCTGCTTCGGGTATGACATCGCAATAGAAATCCTATTTTCCACAGGTTTATCGAATCTGTCACGAAAATGATTGAAGAATTCTCCTTTAACTTCAGATGGTTGGTCGATCCATTCACCATCAACCAACACTCCTCGAATAGCCATCTGATTGCGTTTTTTATTAAGTACCCCATGAAAAAATCGAGTGTTCTCGTCACCTTCAATTGCCCACTTTATTTTTGTCTTCTGAACCAAATCCATAGTATGAAGCTGATCAAGGTGTTGAATATCTTTAATCAGATCCATCCTTCTTTGAATCAACCCATCCGACCCTTCACCCTTATCAATCGTCTCATCCAGCACACGAAGTTCTTCTTTGAATCTAAGAATATCACTTTTTCCATTATCTTTTGACGACTTAATCCATTCGCGGATCTTGCATTTTAAAAACTTAAGTTTACCCGCCATATTCCTCATACCATTATCCTTATCCCCTGGAGCCGACTTCCACACATCCGTTACAAATGTACTAAAACCATCAAGCTCAATCCAATGATGAAAAAACCGAAAAGGTATCGGTCCATAGTCGAAATTAGTTTCACGTAGGAGAATCGGACGATGATCGGATAAGAATCTATCCAAAGTAATTGCACTAAAGTGAGGACATGAATTAAAAAGGTTATTCGATATAAAAAACCTGTCGAGTTTACTCATCTTAGTAGCCGACTTATGGCACCAAGTGAACGAACTCCCTCCTAAAGGAACCTCCTCAAGCCCCGCATCAGCAATGAACGAATTAAACTCATCTGCTCCTTGAACATTGAATATAGACCCAAACCTATCCGATTTATTTCGAACCTCATTAAAATCTCCCATAATCACCACATTTCCATTCCACTGGTTGATCACATGAGCCAAATACTCCCAAACCATTCTTTTATCCCTCGGGTCATGAGGGGCATAAACGGCCACAAGGATAAGATCTATACCACTCTTCAACCATTTACCTCGAATAATAACAAAGTAATCTGATATCGTATGGCTTTCCTTCACAAAGAATTAGAATCCCACACACATAGAATTCCTCCCGAATTTCCAACCGAATTACTATGCAGATAGTTAAAAGCATAATTTCCCCAACAGTTACGAACACTAAGTAACTCCATATTTTCCATCTTGGTTTCTTGAATTGTCATAAAGTTCACCTTATGCTTAACACATAACTCCCGAACCCAATCTTTTTTAGCCTTTTGGGCAAGGCCTTGGATATTAAGAGATAGAAAATTCATCGATTAACCATCGACTCTCCATGTGTCTCAATAATCTGAGACAAGTTATTAATCACGCCTTCCATATTATAACCCATAATATTGCCAACTTTTACTACTTCCTCCATCAAGCATAGAAACGACCCACCTGACCGAGGAATTTTGGGATCTTTAAATCTACCTGTGCTACCGGATTCTTCTTTATCACCCAATACTTGTTGGCTCTTGTGAACCCCTTCTGGAACATCATTATCCACACCTCCGTTAACATTAACTGATTTCTCACCATTAGCGCTACTAGCATTCTCCATATCAACTGGAGTAAAGCCCGGTGGAAATTGCATACTGTGGTTATCATTAGTTTCATTCACATTCTTACCCGCACCATTCTTATTCAGGAGTTTATATAATTTAAAAGGATCCTCAGACACGTTAACCTTAGAACCCGACGAATTATTAAAAACCGATTCTGGTACTTCCTCCACATTACTATATCCACCATTATTTTCATCTTCTTGCTCCTTGGTTTCTCCTTCCAATGAGACATTTTCGGAATGTTCCTCCTCCTCTTCATAATCTGGTTCCTCCACTAACTCCGGTTCCCAACCTGTTACTTCTTTCGCTCGTAGCCAGCATACCCTACCTTTGAATACAATCTTGAAGCTTTCAAAAATATTGGATTGAAGTTTTGTAAGCACGCATACCCTTCTCGAGTGGTAACAATTCTCTCCCATATCATCAACCTCCAACAAATCACCCCATTTAGCGGCAATCTTGGTAAAAGTCTTAACAGTCCAGAATTTGAAAGGCAAGCCTTCGACTTCCACCCACGCCACTCTACCTTCTGGCTTGAATTCTAATGAGGCAGGAACAATTTCTGAAAACCACGACCTCACACCCACATTATCCTGACACAGATCTTTAGATTTAGAGGAATTAAAATCTAACAACACCCATAATTCCCCCAAATATCGAATCTTCAGGTCCACAAAGCCCTCGTTACTCAATACCGATTTCAAATTTGTCAAAGATGTAAACTCCTTTACCCTCCCCATCAATGAACATGATAGATCATTCAACTGAACACAATCGTCCTCAAGGACAATAGCAGGGGCTGGTTCAACTTCCACATCGCTTGAAACTGATTTCTTTGCCACCACAGAAGCAAAAGAATTACCATTATTTTTGAATCCTTTACTACGCATACCATTCGCCCCATCACTCTTCCTCGCATCCTTATTCAAAGAGTGCACATTACTATTGCTCAAGGGAGCCCTACGAAATCTTGCAATATTTGCTTGAAACTTACAATGGTTTACCCAAATCGTGCACAGATTACTTACCAGTCGTTCCGTGTTAAAAACGTTGATAAATCGAACAAACCCAAATCTCTTCCCCTCCTTTGACCTCTTCTTTGGAATAAATGAATCTACCACATGTCCATATTGCTTACAAGCGTGAAATAGCTCCTTTGCAGTAAAAGTCTCCGGAAAGTTGGAAACATAAATAAAGGTCGATATTTTACTTAGGTCGTCTTCTTTTGTTCTAAAACTTCCCATTCCTGCAGTTTGGATTGAAAGGAGTTCTCCAAAAACCGAATCAAGACAAACACAAATCGAAACAGAAAAAGGAAAAAGGAAAAATTGAAAACACAATCAATCAAATCTCTATGGTCTCAAGATAAGAGATCGCCTAACTCACTCGTTTAGAAATCAATCAACACGTGAACAGGGGTTATAACAAACTCCGCTCAAGAGATGTAGTAGATACGATTGACGGACAAGAGAGTATCGAAGGAGATTAGGGGTGGTGACGGAAAAGTTTAGAAATGGTGGGGTCGACGGCGATCGCCATTTTTTTAATGTTGGAATAGTTTGAGTTCTAATTTAGACTCTGTATTTGATTACTTCTCATTTCTTTGTGAACAATCAAAATTTTTGTATAAGTAACAAAGATGCAAATGTAAAATGCTTATATCAGTCATCCAAATTGTGTTGAGCGGGTTTGTGTTTATGCAATTTGTAGCCACATTTATTAACAGATGGTACTTCTGTTTATTTTTTGATGATTTATTTTTTGATGAGTTATCTATAACCTTGAGTAGAACCTTAAGATAAAAGATGAATATGGAAAGACAATAGGCACATGTACGATGATCACATTACCAACTATTGAGGAAATAACGTGCACCATTGAAACACCACTACACCTTTATAATCCCCACCAATACATATTACATACCCTTGCCTTAACAATCAAACAAAACCCCATCACCATCATCCTTTAAAGTTACCAATACAACAACAATGCAACAAACACAAGAAAATAAACTAGAACGACCTAGTAGACTTGTCGATTATTCGACGTGGACCCGATTGATTAATGACATATTGATTTGTGGTTGTCGAGAACTTGGTTTTGGTATAAGG
The DNA here is from genome assembly GCA_026074375.1 of Tanacetum coccineum. Taxonomy (NCBI): domain Eukaryota; kingdom Viridiplantae; phylum Streptophyta; class Magnoliopsida; order Asterales; family Asteraceae; genus Tanacetum; species Tanacetum coccineum. Next base: position 123,039 of record BQNB010001699.1, read on the forward strand.
GGAAACGTACCTCGTGTACAAATAACGTCGAAGAAATGCAAGTTCGTAGGTATTTTTTCAATATATAGCAACACGTTTCCAAATTTATTGCCGGTTTCGAAAAAAAAGTATCAACATGTTGTGGTGTGTTCACACCACGTGGATTAGTTCGTCAAAAATTCAAAAAACCATAATTACTCAATAAAAGAAAAAAGAAAAAAACGTGTTGTTTTTAGTTTTAGTAAATCTTCCTTACAATTTTCATATAGGTTTTTTGAAGGGTTAAGTTTATACATTACAAACAAACTTTCAGTTTTTTACCGATCTAGGTAACCAACTAATTTTATTATTAATATAGGTATTGAAACTTTTAAATTTGTGATGATATAGTCAATATCACCTCATGCTATCGGTTGAAACTAAAAAATGACCGACACGTCATTTTTTATTTTATTTTTTATTTTTTTACTTAGTTGAAAATACCACCTCATATTTTGAATTTCTTTGACGATGACAAGTAATTTATTTACCAGACTATAAAAAACAATCACTTTTGTCTTCTTCCCCAATCTTCACCATTACATCATCTTCATCAACATCCTACAACCACAATCTTCTCCTACAAAATTTTCGACGACCCCCATTTAGGGGTGTCACTCGTGGGTAATGGGTACGGGTATCTCAAACCCGTCACCCTCCCATGTGGATTTTTTTTCACCCACCACCCACCCGTCACCCACTAGTGGGTATAACTTTTTACCCATGCCTATGTCCGCGAGTACCCATCGCCCGTGGGTAAACCCGTGGGTTAGTAAAAACGCAACAAAATTACAAAACAATGATATGGAAACTAACTACGGATCTACGTTACAAGACACCATATCATATTTTCCAAATACTGAGTTCACAAAATACTTAAAGTACGTGTCTGAAACTAGCAAATTAAATGTCACCACACCAAATCACATGTCTAAACTGAAATGTATCATGTATATATCTTTGAAGAGATGAGTAATTATCAAATATATACCAACAACTTCACAAATATTTAAGTAGTATCATAATTTTTATTCCAACACAAATGAGTTTACGAGTACACGCAAGGTTATTTAGGCGGGTACACCCGTAGGTATTTTAGATGGGTACACCCATGATGGGTATACATTATCCATCACCCACCCGTCACCCACCGATAGGTACAAATTTTCACCCACGACCCACCCATAAGTGAAAATTGATGGCATTACCCACCCATTTACATGCGGGTACCTGCGGGTTATGAGTTTTTCTCACCCATTGCCATCCCTACCCCTATTTTATCTGACGAGCTCAAATCCAATATCAAATAGTTCAAAATTAATAATATATATGTCAAATAAAATTCTAAACTCCCCACGTCTCTAGTCTTTCATCTCCAACAAATTGGCATATAAATGTGAAATTGATTGAGGAGTTTTTGTTTTTAGGGTGTGGGAACGTGGTGGCTTGGTGGTGTTTTGTTGCGACCGTGCGACGATGGTGTCTGAGTTGTTTTAGACAAGAGGGAAGACATTGGTATTGTTTAGAAAGGGGTGATACAGTGTTTGTGCCAGTGAAGGGATTTTTAGAACAGATATACTGAAAATATAATTTACTCATTTAAATAATACAAAAGTTAAATGGATATAAAATTAGTGACGTGGATTATCTAGGTGGAAATTAAAAAAATAAATCTATTTGAATATAAAATCAGCATGTTATATTGACTATATCAACACAAATTAGCCGGTTTCAATACCTATATTGGTAATAAAATAAGTTGATTACCTATATCGGTTAAAAACTGATAGTTCGTTGGTACTATATAAACTTAACCATTTTTAGAATGTGATAACTTTTTTTTTCTTCAACAAAAGTTTTGAAAGCTAAAAAGCTTATGCTAGGTAATTCAATTTCTCTAAACTTTGGTTTCAAAAGTTATAAAAACTGGTTTTCTGTTTTTATAGACAAACTTAGACCAACGACAGTGATTCAGGCGACTTACAACTTTTTTGCCACCTCAGCCTTTTTTATCCTACAACTAACATGTGACTTACTTCACATAATAAGGCGACTTCCATTATTTTTTCATTTTCGATTTTTTAACAACAAAATTAAAATTCATTAATAATAAAATTATCCAATCTTCTTCTTCTTCTTCCTTGTGCATACTTACAAAAATCACAAAAAACACATACACCCACAACATATCAAATAACAATTCAACAAAAAAGAGGAGAATGTGACCACTTTTCCCGAATATGGTTCTGCTACGCATCGGGATTGTTGGCTCGCAATGAGGGACGCGTCCGGCAAGGCTCGACCCACTCGATCGACCTTCCCATCGCGACCAACCTTAAGAAAATACTTATTTTAAACACATTTGATGCATTTTAAGTTTATTTCAAGACATTTTGCAACGGACTTTACCCCTTATCTTAGATTCATTGCTCATGTAAATAGATTGCGAGATTATTTATTAGGGTCATTTGAAAAGTTTATGATTATTTTCTGGAAAAATAAGCCTCTTATATTATTAAAATATAAGTTTTATTTTGCAGACAGAACTTATTACTTTAGAAAAATAATTTTTCATAATATTTTAAAATCAAATGCTACTTTATGCGGCTTATAATAATAATCTACTTTTTCTAGCTACTGCTCCATCTTCATCTACAACCACGTCTCTAGTTCCAGCAACTACTTGCGCCAGACCATGATTATATGTGGTATGGATGGTGATTATGTTTCCGCTTTGTCGTGTCTTCATGATACGATTTAAAGCTTTGATTTTAACGATTTCACTAATAAGGACACCGCCCCCGCTAAAGCTAAACAAACATCGCCCCCAAAAGAGCCCAACGTAAAAGTAACCCATCAACGTGACATATCCAACCCAAAACGATCAAATGGGTAAATCTATTTTTTTTAAAGCTCACTTTCATCATTTTTATAAAATTAAAACATTTTGCAAACCCTTCATGGTTATGCGAGAATAATAATATCATCGCGACGATAATTAAATTATCTTTCTATAAATGAGCAATTCTATATATACTTCCAATTCTATAAGTGCATGTTTACGGAAAGATAAAAATATTCTCTTCGTGATTGTGTATTTTTCGTAACTTGACAATTTATCGTTTGCAAGATATGTTGTTTTTTTAAAAAACTAAAAATTTGAATTCTTTATAAAAAATAGGTCGATTTTTAAAGAAAAAGTTCACATCATAATGTTATATGCTAACACATATAAGTAATAGTAGTCACTAAATAACAAAGATACTAGGGGTGTGCTCGGTCAGTGTATATTAAGGAATTTTCATGGCAATTGCATTTAATTTTCTTCAAATATAGCGTTTGGTATCTTAAATGAGGAATTTAAAATGTCATGAATTGACAAAATAAAAGAAAGTAAAATAGCTCCAAAAAGTGAGAAATCTTCATTTACTTGAAAACATTTTTTTATGAACTTTTTTCAAGTTATTTTTGTTGTATTTTTCTTGTTTTTTTAAATCAGAGAAAATCCGTCATTAGGGTGTTAGTCAGGCCGGGTTGGTCGAGTTCGGTCAATGTCGAGTCAAAGTTAAAAATTGCATACCCGAACCCGTCGTTATTGGAATTCGGGTTAGTCGGGTTCGTGTCAATTCGGGTCGGGTCAACTTAGGTCGGGTCCGTTCGAGTTTGGGTCAACCCGAATATGAGTACAACGTTATAAAATTGTTTTTTTACTTGTTTAGATGAAAAGTTATATTAAGAAATATATAAAAAATATTTATTCGGGTCTATCGGGTCGACCCGAACCTAAGTTATCAAAAAATTTCAACCCAATACCAAACCCTATTTAGTATTCGGGTTATTCGAGTTGATCCAAATAGGCTTAATCGGGGTCGGGTTTTTTTTGACACCGTTACTTCATATTCGGTCCTCGATCCGGTTTGGTTCGGTCTTGTCTTTCGTATAACCGATCATTGTGCCTTCTTGGACCTGACCGGACCAAACCAAACATATTCGGTCTTGTCCTCGGTCTGGTGTTTTGGAAGAAACCAATTTCGGTCCGGTCCGGTTTTTCGATCCGGTCTGAAAGCCCAACATTAAAGTAACCAGAAAGCCCAGACCCATGACAAATCCAGCCCAAAAAAGCCCAAAACTAGTTATCACCCCTGTCAAGAAGACAAGACACAACAACAGCTTTCTTTGCGCGCCTATGTGGATGAACAACAAAACATTGTTGGAACACACAACACAAAACCTGTGATCAAACAAAACACAATTGTCGTTTCATGGCTTCTCTTCGTCGTTTTGGTCGAACAATTCAAACATTTCGTAATAAAACCCTAACAACCCCTTCTATTCAACATCTTCCACGTCACCGTAAGTTTATTCTTTCTTTTTTTACTTTAGGGGCTTATTTTGCTGGCTTATTGCTTATTTTATTTTCTTATTAGGATTTTTCTAACTTGTGCCCCGGCACGTGTTAAAGAGGTCCTACGTTGTGGGGCCTGATATGGGACCACTCAATGACTTGTTGGCCATTAAGAAGGTGACACGTAGGCTAAGGGCACGAGTTAAAAAAACTCACTGCTTAGGCTGGATGGAGTAATACACACAAACTCACCTTACACCTCAGCGCCACGTCATCTTTCTCTCTCTAACTTTACCACTCACATTTTAACCGTAATAACAACTCACCTTAACTAAAACTCACATTTCATTAAAATACTCACTTTATATAAAATATACCCCACTAAATACCCACACACACTCACAAACTAAATAAAATAAATTAAAAGAAAAAAGAGGGGCCCAGTTTTTAACACTCACCGGAGGTGAGTGGCTCACCTTAATGGAAGCAAGTCACGTGTGAGTCTATAGCACCGGCATAGTGTTTGAATGGTGAGTGGGTGTGTGAATGGTGAGTTTGCACTCTATTCCATCCGGCCTTAGGGGGTGTTTGTTTCGGCTTATATGTGGGCTTATCAGCTTATTTGATTTTGGCTTATATCTCATAAGCCCCAAATTTCCGGCTTATTTCTTATATAAGTTTTTTACGATATGATAAACGTATATAAGCCCCATAAGTCTGATAATAAGCCAAAAAATCAGGGCTTATGAAATATAAGCCGAAATCATACATAAGCCCACATATAAGCCGAAACAAACACCTCCTTATATAACTGTATTATGTCCCCAAAACTTAAATAAGCCACAAAAGACCTAAACTAAAATAACAAACACCCCCTTTATATAACCATATCATTTTATCTTAATCATGCTTAGTAGTGGTTACTTAGGGGGTGTTTGTTTCGGCTAAAATGTCGGTTTACGAGCTTATTTGATTTCGGAGTATATTTCATAAGTCTTAATTTTCCGGCTTATTTTGAGACTTTTGGGCTTATACAAGTTTATTACGATATCATAAACTTATATACGCCCATAAGTCCATAAATAAGCCAGAAAATTGGAGCTTATGAAGGGGGTGTTTGTTTTGGCTAAAATGTGGGCTTAAGAGCTTATTTGGTTTCGGCTTATATTTCTTAAGTTTCAATTTTCCGGCTTATTTTGAGACTTGTGGGCTTATACAAGTTTATCAAGATATGATAAACTTATATAAACCCATAAGTCCATAAATAAGCCAGAAAATCGGAGCTTATGAAGGGGGTGTTTGTTTCGGCTTATATGTGGGCTTATGAGCTTTTTTTGATTTCGGCTTATATAACATATGGGCTTATATAAGTTTATCATACCGTAATAAACTTATATAAGCCACAAGTCTCAAAATAAGACAGAAAATTGAGGCTTATGTTATATAAGCCAAAATCAAATAAGCTCATAAGCCCATGTATAAGCCGAAATAAACACCCCTGAAATGTAAGCCGAAATCAAATAAGCTCATAAGCCCACATTTTAGCCGAAAGAAACACCCCCTTAGTATACATATTTAATTAACGCCCTTTTTTTATCAACACGTGTTGCAGTTACTTCAAAACACAACAACACCAACTCTTACGATAAGTCGTCCAGGGATGTTTCGAGATTAAATTATGCTCCGGCTATGCTAGCGGGATTGGCCGGACTTGGTTTAGTAAACGTAGCTTACGCTGATGCACCCGAGGTCTGTACTAAATTACTATATTCTTGTTCATTCTCATTAGGATTTTGTTAATATCTCATTGTTTTGGTTTAATTTTCTGCAGGCTGAGGCTAAACCACCGGAAGTGCCTTCAACTCATGTTGATATGGAGGCTATTGCCAAGAAAGAACGAATGCGGTTAGAAGAGCTGCTTAAGAGCAAAGGAATGCCGCATGGTTCTTATCCTCGCTTTACTGTTGCTGTCAAGGGCCAAAAGGTTGTTCATTCCTTTTCCATCTCCGGGGGGTGTTTGTTTCGGCTTATACAGCGGGGTTACGGCGTATTTGGTTTTCGGCTTATGTTTCATAAGCTCACATTTTGTGGCTTATTTAAAAACTTTTCGGCTTATGTAAGCTTAAATGAGCTTGAAAAGTTTCAAAATAAGCCACAAAAAGTTAGCTTATGAAAATAAGCCGAAAACCACATAAGTCATAAGCCCGGTATATAAGCAGAAACAAACACACATGAAGCTTAAATAACTATATCCTTACTGGGTGATCGTTTTTCTATTACTCGATACTTTCGGTCGTTGAGGAAGTTCTTTTAGTATCTTTGCTCGAGCTCTTATTTGCTGCTTTTCTGATGTCATATTTAGGTTACAATCAAGTTCCAAATTCCTCCCACCTGTGAAATCGCACTTCTGATTTCAAACATTGTTGCAAATCTTGGGGTGAAAGTTGAGGAACGGGCTACGGGTTCAGATATGGCGTTGCGCGCTTGGGACAGGTACTTTTTTTGGCTTTACTTTTGTCTGCACTTTTTGCATTAGTTTTGGAGGGTCTTTAATGCATCTCTAATTCTGAGCTTCATGTTCGTATTTGATGCACGGTATTTTGGTTTGCACACCCGCATTAACTTTATATTACTTCAATCTGTGAATGTCATATAAATTCGGCCCGCTACTTATGATTGTTTGTCGTGTTCAATCCCAGTGGTGTTGCATGGCAGTTGACACTGAACCGTCCAGTGGTGAAGAGGGAAGCTGTTCAGGACAAGGGTAGTTCTGATTCAAATGACGGAGATTTTTGTGTTCTGTTGTTCCGCTCACTCATTAGCGCCGATAAACCAGTTATCCCCCCTTCCCTTTAGCTTTATAATCCCTGATTATCATTATCAAAACCATTTTTAAATCTGTTGACGCATTTGGGATCTCCTAACGATATCCAAATGTTTTGAAAAAATTATGTAGGAAATGGAGTTCATAAAGCAAGGGAGCTTTACTGCTGAGGAGCTTGATGCTTTAGTGTCGGTGCTAAAATTGGCAGGAAGTGGACAGAGTAGGATTGCGGACAGGAGAGGGGAAACCGCTCCTACACCGTCCATGGATAAGTCAATCACCAGTCTAGAGGGGATGGGGGTAAAGATCTATGGACTCAAGGAGCCTAAAATAGAGGACTCAAAATCTGAGATATCATGGGAAAACATTGCTGGGTATACTCAGCAGAAAAGGTACGGAACTTACTTTTATTTTCTGTAATCTAAAATCGAAAAGTGTCAACCAGCAGAAATGGATTGTTTATGCAGTACTCGTGAGATATTGAGTAACTAAACCTCTCAATTTTGTATAACAAACATAATATCAGTTATCTCCTTCTTAGATTTTAGTAGACAGTAGACTATCGTGAACATACATGGAGTGTTACTGATCTCATTCTCCTGAATTATCATGAAGTGACCACTGACAGAAAAGTGGTCTCGATAGAAGTAGTTCACTTGCATTTCAAAATTTGAGGATAGAAATGCAAAATAAGTTAAACCAATGATTTTTTGTTGGGAAGAGTTCACTGGCCTTCTGGAATATCAGAAGCTAGTTCTAGCTTAAATTTCGGCAATGATAGAGTATATACACATTTCTCATTGTCCATCTCTGAAACATAAAAGACCAGGGCTCAGTTTTAGACAAGCTTTTTGATCTGTTAAATGTTTATATGTAGAGACATAGAAGATACAATACTGCTGGCTCTGCAGAGTCCTGAGGTTTATGACGAGATTGCTCGTGGAACCCGGTGCAAATTTGAGACAAATAGACCTCGTGCAGTACTTTTTGAAGGCCCACCAGGTGTATCTCTTGACTTTAACACGTTCATCTATACTTTCTGGGTGTATGTAACTATGCTATATGTGGAATTTATACATAGAAGATGGAAATTGGTTTATCATTATTACATATTTTACAAGCTGCCAAGTTCATTGAGAATGTAGTAAGAGTTTGTTCGATTATAACTCAATTTCCGTCTCAAATGAACTCTAGTTTGTCATTATTAAGTCTATCTTAGCTGATACGCCTGATAGCTTGAAACTAACGTCCTTCATATTTTTTGTTTCTTGCTTGAACACCAGGTACTGGGAAGACATCATGTGCACGTGTTATAGCCAATCAAGCGGTAAATTGTTTGTCTCATTGCTATATTTCTGACTTTTGGGCATTGCAGTAGATACTTATATGTGCTGGCCTCTGTTACTCCTATACATGTAGCATTTTAGGATGGGCTTATATCATTAATACTTGAAGTGCCATATGAATTCTTGCAACGGTGTCACATTCAATTTTGTTTTGTGAGCTTAAATCAGATTGTTTTCTACATAGGCTGTCTTTGCAAATTATCCTATTTTGCTTTTCCAGTTTTCAATGAAATTTGACAAAACATGTCTATCAGTCTATGTTTTCCATTTGAATATACAGTGGCACCAATGTTTATTATGAACAGAATGGTTAGTGAACAGTTTGCATACATGGCTCTGCAAGAATCGTTGACCGCTTATGATATTAGGTGCCCTGATACCAACCTCAGTCAGAAACAACATGGCGACATTTACTCATAAAAAATGAATTAGCATGTTTATAAGATCCTTTTCTGTAGAACTCAAGTCAAATGGTTTACTAAAAGGATCATTTTATGTTACGCAGGGTGCCCCTCTGTTATATGTGCCGTTGGAGGTGATCATGTCAAAATATTTTGGCGAAAGTGAAAGGTTGTTGGGGAAAGTGTTTACCCTTGCCAACGAAATTCCCAATGGTGCAATCATATTCCTTGATGAGGTACCGATGTAAACAAATCTCAGCTTCTGTGACCATTCATTCTTTTCTCTTGCGAATATATGTTTAAGATCTACGGAGTAATATCTCTCTTGTTCGTCCGTTTTCTTTGTTTATAAAAGGTTGACTCCTTTGCTACTTCACGTGATAGCGAAACTCATGAAGCTACCCGTAGAATATTATCAGTTATATTACGTCAGGTAACATTTGTTTCCATATGGGTTGACCTCAAATCTAGTAAGAAAATAAGCTGTGCTGCTGACATTACCATATATGTTACTTTTCTTTGCAGATTGATGGATTTGAGCAGGACAAAAAAGTAGTGGTGATAGCTGCAACTAATAGGAAACAGGATCTTGATCCTGCTCTATTAAGGTGCATATTTACTTCTTTTCGTATAGTTCATTTATATAAATAAGAAAGTTATTTCAGACAATGTTTTTGGAGTTCCTCTAACTTATTCCCAACTCTTTTCCAGTCGGTTTGACTCCATGATTACATTTGGCCTGCCTGATCAGCAAACACGCCAGGAAATAGTAGCTCAATATGCAAAGCATTTAGCGAAGACCGAGTTAGCTGAATTGGCTGTAGTTACCGAAGAGTAAGTCTCTGTTCCTTGTTGCTTAATATATTTTCTGATTTTTTTATGAAAGCTACTCCATTGACGCCATATCGAGTGTCTGGATCTGGCTTTTGGGCTAACAAAATACTTCTTAACTTCAAATGTTGTAGTGTAGCACTATTGCCGAAAACCTGATTAATATCATATCATATATGAATCGGTTTGCACGCTGGATGCCATTAGTAAGCCTGATTCATAGGCATTGATAATATTATAATCCCTGAGGGGATATAAGGTGATATACATGTAATGCTTAGTACATGGCAGTAATACATTAAGTACCAATGTGGTAAGAATGGTACACAAAGTCGACATAATTATTTACTGCCAGTTGGTGCTAGCTAGATGATAAACTGCATGTTATTTTCTTGTAAGCTATACATTTTGTTCTCAAGTTTATTGCTTTTAACTATATTATTTACAATTCAGAATGTCTGGACGTGATATCAGAGATGTGTGTCAACAGGCTGAGAGGCGTTGGGCGTCAAAGGTAACCAATGTAGACCTTACACAGATATTTCCTTACCGTTATTATTCCCATAGTGTCTATAATTTTCTTGTTTCGTATCATAAAATTTTGGTTTCTTACCAGACTTCAAACTTCATTTACTTCAATTAAATGACTGAAACCGAACAGAATAAATCGAAACATATATTGTGTCGGAAAATGATCTTAAAATGACAATGTCCCAGCCTTAAAACTGTGTTATCACTTTGTTGAACTTGTGACGTTGTTTCAATTACTACAGTGATTATTTGCAACACAAAGTTTTCAGCAACGAAAATCCAGTGTCTGTGTTTTGAATATGTTTTATAGCTTGTTACTAAAACTTGATTCGCAATTTGCTTCTCCGTGTCTTTGTAAATGGCAGATTATAAGAGGCCAAGCACACAAAGATGTAGAGGGCGCGTCTCTTCCACCGCTCCAAGAGTACATCGACAGCGCTATGGAACGACATCAAGTTCTACTTGCCTCTGCAACCCAAAAACCCGACAATAACTCTTTCCCCAAGAAGCCTCAGTATGACTTCCTGTAAGGTTATCGTAATGTTTTAGGGTGTAGTGCAGATATGGTCCTATTAAAACCGGATATATGTGAATATTAGCATCATGAAGTTTGGTTACTTGGAGTCTTGAATTACTTTTATCCCTATTTTAAGACGCCATTTATAATATTGCTAAAGAGTAAACGATTACTTAGAAATACAGTGAGCAGTTTTTAAGTGCATCTACGGCGTTTAAACTTAGAATTAGTCATTTCCATTAATCGTACACAAGAAGAAAACAGCACTTTTGGCGTAAACACTTATGGGTTACAAACGGAATCAGGGCTCCTGTATTAAAGATTAACACGTTACATGCGTGTCTGACTCGGTTGTTACATCCCCAAACTGAACTGGAGTAAGCTCAGTAACATTGCTCCTTCCCTGCATTACATATCAAAAGCTTCTTAAATAAGCAAATACTTGTTTGCTTATTGAATTTCTAAGACAGATAATAAGCAAAAGCTTGTATCACCTTTGAAAAGAAACCGGCGAATCAGCGTTGTTGTCTTCATCCTCAGCACGTTTGCGTTTCCTGTGATGAGATAAAACCGAGTTAATAATCTGCAAGTGCGAGTTCAACATCATCTCCATCAACTCGTTCTCCCTCTCAAGTCTCCTATGCTCGGCCAGTATCCTCGCAGCTTCTCTAGCCTTGATCATCTCCATTTCAGCCACTTCCTTTCTTATCATACTCTCGGCTAAGTCTCTCAAACTCGCCGTTACACTCCGTCGTTCTTCTTCTTCCTCTTCTTCTTCGGAGTTGAGTGGGTTCGAAATATTGTTTGCCATCATCAGTATGGATGGATGTTGATCATGAGACGGGGGTTTTTAAATGATGTGCCAAAAGTGGAATAGTTGATTGGATTCCACTTATTACCACTCATTTTTCTTTCACTTTTTGTTCTTCTTGTTACTTTTTGGAAAGTCGAATATTTTCTACAACAATGACGTTAATGACTTGTGTTTGTACTTCCATTATATGGTCCTATTTGGTGCTTTTATAACTATTTGGTACTCAACTTCTCAATTTTTGACACATACTAAAAGTATAAAAATTAGATTTTCGTGATGAAAATAGAAGTTTGTCTAACATAACTAGGCGAATACCCGTGCACGCACGGAAAATCCCTTGCGACCGATAATTAAGGATATGCAATATTGTGGTACAGTTTTCGTGTAACGTTCATAACAGAATTGTGTGGGTCAAAATAAAAAACGATAT
>BQNB010001700.1:0-132678 GCA_026074375.1 Tanacetum coccineum
AACACTTGAACTTCATTTCTTTTGAGCCCGGGATGACTTCAAGTGAACCTGCACATAATTTATGCTATTAAGTATCGAAAGTTTATGAGAAATGATAAAATATATACAAATAACGACACCAAAAACATGTATAATTAAGGCGTTATCAAATCCATCCACACATAGCTGTTGCTTGCCCTCAAGCAATTAAAAGCGAGAAAAACAAGATCATTTATCATGATGTGGAGAAAAATTGGATTTCAACATGTGTTAACTGGTTTAGATAACTTTTTAGGCATATACACATATCAGAGCACCTCACAAGGGAATGTGTTTGATTTTTAATTCACTCGAGCCACTCAGATAGGGTTTATAATTGCGAAGACACTCAGATGCACGGACATAATCTAGATAGCTACTATAGGCTTGTGCATGACACATAAACATGACCGATGGGGCGTGAGCACCAGACAAAACCTAAAAGGGACAGAACTTGATACTGATGAGGGTGAATAGCATATACTTTTCTCTTGTGTCAAAACATGAGCCTTAAACTTTAAACTTTTATATTTTGTCTTTTTTTATACCAAACGATAACTAAGGCTGGCACGGAACTTCTTGCTTTTTAACTTTGATTTCTTCAGCAATATAGCACTAAAGGGAGTGTTGTAGATACAGGAGCTTACGGGATTTACCTCATAACATATGGTTTGTCTATAAATTAATCTCATTGAAGTCTAGTAAATGATGATCAAGCACAAGTTCTAGAGCTACTAAATTACCGGCTTACTCAAATATAATTTTTAACCAATACCAATGCTCTAGAAAAGGCGACAAATTACAAATACATAGCTATAACGACGGATGAGACACTTACAATTGCATTTAAACCTTAACTTGAACAAGCTAAAGGCATCAATTATCTTAGGTATCAAAGGTGGATACCTGAATATTTTTAAGGCTTAAATTCTCACAATTTAGTGGACTGGTTTTATGCTAGTTATAGTGTCAATCCGGTTAGACTTGCCTTACTAAGAGCATTTTTATATTTAAAAGAAAAGCATATAATTTTTTTAAGATTTCCATAAAATATCAGTTAATTTTTTTCAGGACAAACATGGAGAGATATGATTAATTTTTCCTATTTGGCTCCCCTTCACACTTAAGTTGAACATTGGCCTCAATGTGATAACTGATAAACTAGAAACTAGGGAAAATTAAGGGAAAATGGTACTTCCCGGGGCATAGAGAAATGTAGCTGCGAAAGAGCTATCCTTGAACACACGCTATAATTTTCCAGGATTAAGCTATATTACCTGCAAAAGAAAACATACAAAAGCATACAAAAAGAAAATATTTTTGGGGTTTTTTAGAAAATAAAATAGAGAAGATGAGTGGAGTTGAATACTTAAATAAAGCACAGGTTGCCTCCCGAGAAGCGCTTAATTTTTAAGAGAGTCATTAGCTAGACTCCTGCTTCTGGAGTTCATTCTTTTGGAAAGAATGGAGTGACTGCTTCTCTTTGGTCATTATAATCTTCTTTTTCATGATATAGCTTCAGTCGATGGCCGTTGACAATGAATGTTTTTTTATCTTTTCCATATAGTTCAACATATCCGGACGGATATTGATGTTTTACTACGTATGGTCCTAGCCAGTGAGATTTGAGCTTTGGCTGTTTAAACACTTTGTTTCCATGTTTGAATTCTTTTCTTATCTTTCATTTCCTATCATGCCAAACTTTGGTTCTTGCCTTGTATAGAAAAGAGTTTTCATAGGCTTGATGTCTGAATTTGTCTAACTTGTGCAATTGGAACATTCGCTTCTCACCAGCAGCGATGAGATCTGGGTTACAGTTTTTCAGGACCCAGTATGCACGGGTGTTCAATTTCAAATGGCAAATGGCAGTTTTTACCATATACGAGCTTGTATGGTGTGGTATCGGTTGGTGTTTTGAAAGCAGTCCGAAAGGCCCACAGAACATCATCAAGTTTTCTTGACTAAATGGTAAGATTATCTTTAACAGTTTTTTCAAGAATTCTTTTAAGGGCTATGTTCGTGTTTTCAATTTGACCACTTGTTTGAGGGTGGTACAATGTAGAGAATTGGTGGTTAACTCCATATCTTTTCATGGTTTTTTCCATTATCTTGTTGCAAAAATGAGTTCCTCGGTCGCTTATTAGAGCTTTGGGCATTCTGAAACGACAGAATAGTTTGTTTAAAAAAGTAACAGCAACTCTGGCATCGTTTGTTGGTAAAGCTTGTGCTTCAGCCCACTTAGATACATAGTCGACAACGACTAAGATGTATTCAAACTTGTATGATTTCGAGAAAGGTCCCATGAAATCAATACCCCATATGTTGAAAATTTTGCATACTTGAATACTATTTAAGGGAATTTCATCACATTTTGAAATATTTCCTGTCTTTTGACATGCTTCGCAAAAGCGAACTTGAGTATGATCTTATTTTATGATGGTTGGCCAGTAAAAGCCTAAGTCTAGGAGTGGTAAAGATGGAAGTGATAAAGGTTATGGTACTAATAGCTTGTTGGAACAATGGGGGGATTCTTATCTGGATAATGATGCTTACGACCCATATGATGATGATATGTACGAGAATCATGATTTGTCCGAGCACCTTCAGTCTATTTGTGATGATCTTGATATCACGGTTCATGGCAGGAAGAAGAAATAGATTTTGTATTCGAATTTGTATGATTTTGGAAAAGGTCCCATGAAATCAATACCCCATATGTTGAAAATTTTGCATACTTGAATACTATTTAAGGGAATTTCATCACATTTTGAAATATTTCCTGTCTTTTGACATGCTTCGCAAAAGCGAACTTGAGTATGATCTTATTTTATGATGGTTGGCCAGTAAAAGCCTACGTATAAGACTTTTTTAGCAGTTGTATTTGGTCCATAATGTCCACCTGTGGGTCCATGGTGACATTGATCTAAAATGGTTCGGGTTTCTGGTCCAGAGACACAGCATCTAATCATACTGTCAGAACATACTTTGAAGAGGTAGGGTTCCTCCCAGAAGTAGTGTTTGAGGTCAAAGAAAAATTTATCCTTTTGCTGGTACGTCATTCCTTTAGGTATGATATCACTTATTGTTAGAAATCGAGAAAAGACTCGGTCACACCTAGAATACTTAACTCATAGGTCTAAGTTACTTTTTGGAACCTTAGTAAGGTATAAAGGCCCAAGGCATATGGAAAGCCCACACAAGGCCCATGGCCGGCCACATAGATGGTATAAGTACCCTTTTCATTGCTTGGAAAGGGTGTTTGTTGTTTACTTTCTTATTTCATTCAAGCTAATATTCTCTCTTCCTTTATCTCTCTAAAAGTGTTCATCCTTCCACTTTCTCTCTCCAATTCTTTGTCATTTGATTGCGAGTTAAGATATTTTATATATTCTACACTTGGTATCAGAGCCAAATTAAATGTTATAATTGTCAAAGTGAAGGTCACATGGCTAGGCAATGCACTCAGCCGAAGAGGCCAAGGAACGCTGCATAGTTTAAGGAAAAAGCAATGTTGGCTAAAGCACAGGAATCCGGTCAAATTTTGGATGAAGAGCAACTAGCATTTCTTACAAATCTAGACATTCCAGACAGTCAAGTTGCTCAGACAACCATTCCAAACACTTATGCTTTCCAGACTGAGGATCTTGATGCTTATGATTCTGACTATGATGATGTCTCTAATGCAAAGGCGGTTCTGATGGCTAATCTTTCCAACTATGGTTCAGACGTTATCTTAGAGGTTGTCCAGATTGTTCTCTGGTATCTGGACTGCGGTTGTTCAAAACATATGACAGGGAACCGCTCTCAGCTCATGAACTTTATCAGTAAATTTCTGGGAACTGTTCGATTTAGAAATGACCAAATTGCAAAGATAATGGGGTATGGTGACTATCAGCTGGGAAACGTAATTGTCTCAAGAGTATACTATGTTGAGGGGCTTGGACACAACTTGTTTTCTGTTAGACAATTTTGCGACGCGGATCTGGAAGTTGCTTTTCAGAAAAACACTTGCTTTATTTAGAATTTAGAAGGTGTTGATCTACTTTCAGGATCCAGAGACACAAACTTGTACACAATTTCTCTTCATGACATGCTAAAGACTTCTCCGATCTGTTTACTATCAAAAGCTTCAAAGACCAAGAGCTGGTTATGGCACCGTCGGTTATCTCATCTCAACTTTGGTACTCTTAACAAGCTAGCCAAAGACGGTCTTGCACGAGGCATTCCAAAGCTTAAATTCAAGAAAGATCATCTGTGTTCAGCATGTGCATTAGGCAAAAGCAAAAATCCTCTCATCAACCCAAGGCTGAAGACACTAACCAAGAGAAACTCTATCTTCTGCATTTGGATCTTTTTGGCTCGATGCGTGTGGAGAGAATTAACGAGAAAAAGTATATCTTGGTGATTGTTGACGATTACTTACGATTTACTTGGGTCAAATTTCTGAGATCAAAGGATGAAGCTCCTGACCCTATCATCAAATGCATCAAAAATATTCAAGTTTGTTTGAATGAAACAGTCCGTAATGTTCGAACAAATAATGGAACTGAATTTTTCAATTAGACCCTTCGTGAATTTTATGAAAGTGTCGGCATCTCGCATCAAACATCTATTGCTCGCACTCCTCAATAGAACGGAGTTGTCGAAAGACAAAATCAGACTCTTGTAGAAGATGCTCATACAATGTTGATATTTTCAAAAGCTCCATTATTTTTGTGGGCCGAAGCAATCCATACAACTTGTTATACCCAAAATCGGTCCTTGATCCGTCTTCGATACAACAAAACTCCTTATGAGCTGATGCACGACAAGAAGCCGGATTTATCATTTCTTCATGTCTTTGGTTCACTCTGTTATCCAACCAATGACAGTGAGTATTTGGGTAAACTAAATGCAAAGGCCGATATTGGTATTTTTGTTGGTTACGCACCCGCAAAGAAAGCTTTCAAAATCTATAACAGGAGAACAAAAAAAATTATGGAAACTATTCATGTGACGTTTGATGAGCTGACAAC
This sequence comes from Tanacetum coccineum, assembly GCA_026074375.1. Classification (NCBI taxonomy): domain Eukaryota; kingdom Viridiplantae; phylum Streptophyta; class Magnoliopsida; order Asterales; family Asteraceae; genus Tanacetum; species Tanacetum coccineum. Next base: position 5,034 of record BQNB010001700.1, read on the forward strand.
GATAGCTTTTGAACAATTCAGTTCAGGACCTGGGCTTTAATCAATGACTCCTGCAAAATCCTGTTCAGGACTCGTTCGAAACCCTGTTCCTCAACAACCTTTTAATCCACCAACAAGAAATGATTAGGATCATTTGTGTTAACCTATGTTCGATTAATACTTCAACCCTCCATCAAGTGATGTTTCTCCAGTTCTAGTTGCTACTACACCAAGAGCTGTTGATATAGCCAGTTCACCTTCATCAACAACCATTGATCAAGATGCACCTTCATAAAGTACTTCATCAACTAACCAACAACAACAATCCTCAATCATCTCGTAAGGTTTTGAAGAACATATACCAAATGTACTTTTTGACAATCCATGTCATAAACCTCTTCATGACGTTTCTACTTTACAAGAATCATCGTCAAATGTGCAGTCCTCTCACTCTCTAATAGAATTGATTGGTAAATAGACTAAGGATCATCTATTAGCAAACGTGCTTGGTGACCCATCTCGACCAGTCTCCACGAGAAAGCAACTCAAAACTGATGCCATGTGGTGTTACTTTGATGCCTTCCTAACTTCTGTAGAACCAAAAAACTTCAAAGAAGCTATGATCGAATCCTCATGGATTGAGACAATGCAAGAAGAAATTCATAAATTTGAAAGACTACAAGTTTAGGAATTGATGCCTTGTGTAGACAAAGTAATGTTGATCAAATTGAAGTGGATCTTCAAGGTCAAAAAGATGAATTTGGCGGGGTACTCAAGAACAAGGCTAGATTGGCTGCTCAAGGATTCAAGAAAGAGGAGGGAATCAACTTTGAGGAATAATTTGCACCAGTTGCAAGAACAGAAGCCATCCATATCTTCGTAGCAAATGCCGCCAACAAGAATATGACGTGTGGACACCATAGGGGGGGGTGAACACGATCTCCATTACTAAACTGCTCTTATATAAGTCCACTACAAAAATTACATCACTTCTCTGCGAGCGCGTCCCATAAAATATGGGGCTGCCTAGTACATTAGGGGCGCAACCCGATTGATAAAGGACCACCGCCAACAATATTTTCCAGAATAGATAATTATTTATCAACTCACCAATTAAGTTTGAACAATGATGAGATGTTCGCATAATTATGTTACATTAACTAGTGCATATTTTATCAATATTTCCACACTCACAATGTTTACAACAAAGAGCTACACAACCATGGCTAACATAACAAACACAACAATTCATACAATCATAATCACTATGCAAGTGTAAAAGTAAAGCGATAAATGTAAAGACATAAGTAAAGAGAAATGTAAAAGAAAATGCAAACCAGACACGGTGATTTATAGTGGTTTGGTCACGAAGCTCCTTTTCGCCCTACTCCACTCCTCGAGTATCCAACTCGAAAGTTACTTCACTAATCAACAAGCTCCCTTTCGGCGGAGAAAACCTTATAACGTTGCTTATATTATTTTCTGACACTAAGCTAGATGTCGAGTTCTTCTTTGGGTACAACCAAACCTATTATGTTTTGTGGTCAACATAACAAACCTTGTGTTTTATGGCCTAATCACATAAACCGCGTCACATACAATATTTTCTGACACTAAGCTAAATGTCGAGTCCTAATCTTAGCTAGAACCAATCTATCACCCATACTTGTATTTTGAGGACCGAAATACTAACCGACATGATATCAACACTTTTGGATCTACACAACTACACAAGAATGAAAGATATGAACTAGATCTATATGTAACGAATGTTACAAATAAGCTAACTAGACTACATAACTTTGTATCTTGGCGATGACGAATGTAACAATTCACATTTTCGCATCTTTTATGACTTCGATAATCCAACTGTTTATTTTGGACTTCTACGCGTTCGTTTTTATTTCGCGTCATTTGGTTAAATCGCGTAAGTTAAATATAATCATTCAACGTAAACGGGCGTCAACCTAATTAATATTTACGTCAACCAAGTGTTAGATAATTATTTTTTGAGAATAATTATAATCTTTGTTCATTTTATTTTATCGGTTACGTAAAGTGTTTACGTTTCGCGATAAATTAAGTTTAGGCATTCCCGGAACCACAAAAATAAACCTACGCTTCAACAAATACTTATTTTTATTTCCAATGACCAATGTTTATTAAACTTTACCACACTTATATAATGGGACGCCCCATTTAAAATAAATAACCAAGACTTATCAATTGATACAAGTATACATCTTCACATTTACTTACATTATAACTTATAACTTTCAACAAGTAAAAGTAATACTTTTATATTATTATCAAGATAATACTAACAAACATCTTCCACCTTCCATGGAACTAATATCACCTTTTAGGAACATAATAACATAAACATTTAAGACCTATTACATGAACATATGATAGTTAGTAAGGACTAACATGTGGTCATCCTCATTTCACTCCCCTTGTTTCCTTGTGATTTCCAACGCCTAAAGCCCCCCCCCCTTTGGTCTTGATATAACTCATTTGACTATCACTTGATGCATATAAGTCTTGCACTCCTAGAAAGAGATAAACACAAGTCATTTCCTTTACCAAAAATCAAAACATATCTTCTTTTTCTTCTTACATAGCCACGTCCAAAAACCAAACCACCCAAGAAATTCATATACAAAATTTACATAACTCATTTCCAAGTAATCATACACTATATCTAAGATACCTCAAGGTTTTTTAAAAGCCTGATTAAGTCTTTAAAAGGATTAAGCAAGGAAAGGAAAGATTAGGTTTTTCAAACTAATCTAGGGTTTTCTAAACTTGCAAGCTTGGGTTTAAAATCTAAACAAGGGTTTAGAACATATTTCTCATCATCATACATCCCTCTAAGTTTATCTAAAATCCCTCATATTTTCATAATTATCACTTTATGTGTATATTAGTTCTATATAGCAAAATCACCATTAGGATACTTTTAAACCTGTAAAACATATTTTTACTTGTGATTACGATTTTGTACACTTATTCATGTGTTATGTGGTTATAAATATCATGGAGTAATGAAAATATAAGCATGGTATCATGTTGGTTTAAGTGTAAAAAGTATAAGTATAAACTTGTGATCAAAAGTTACTTAATAAAGTTTAAGATTTAAAAGGTTGTTAAGAACTTGTTACCATGGACTCTTGGACATATGATGGACTAATGGACATTATTATATGTAAGACATAGGGTATAAGATATGACAAAGGACTTGTAACAATATTATTAAGCTAAAAAATTATAAAAATCAACTTAAAACATATTTTTACAAAATATTCAAAAGGGGTTGTTTTGGTCCAAAAATTTAAGCATGGGTCATATATTTTATAAAAATTCTACATCTCATGACGTTTCCAAATATATAAAGAACTCGAAAAACCGACTTATAACGAAGGAGATACGTTAATTACAAGTTTTACGATAATTAATACTTTTATAAAAGTTACTATTCATCAAGGACTTTATTTTTAGAAAAACATCATAAATAAATATAACATTTAATTACGAGAACGTGCTCGAAAGAATTACTAAAAACGAAGCTAAAACGAATAAAATACGACGTTTATGATAATTAAAGTTTATAAAAGTAATTTTATAAACCATGAACAGTAAAATTTACTATTCATCAGCAGACCCAAATGTATAAAATGTGATAATTTTGATACATTTTTCAATTACAAAAACGTACTCGAAGGAATCGCTAAAATCGGGATTAAAACGAATAAGTTATTACGTTTACGAGTTTACGACAATTTAAAATTTATAAAAATAAATTTATAAAACGTCATGAACAGTAAAAGTACTGTTCATCAGAAGGTCTTAAAATATAAAAATGTCATATTTTTATATATCATCTTAATACGAAGACGTGGACGTAAGAAACGCGCGAAACGGATTTAAAACGGGAAAGTTACGCTATATTTACTAAAACGATAATTATAAACGTTTTTACCTTATAACCATGATTTCTAAATTACAAATAGATGGTGATGAGCTATATAGGATTATATGTGGTGTTAGTTATTCATAGTACTTAGTACTTATACGACCTATAATTATTTAGGTTGCATTCGGCGTATTTGTGACGCATTTTCAGTTGTGATTTATAATATCGATTCACCCACTCGAGGTGAGTTCATAGCCCCACGTTTTTACAATTATATTGATTTACAAGTTTTGGGGTGAGAAACATGCTTTGTTTTATAATTGGACGCAAGTGGACATTTTATATATTGATTACGTTTTGCCTAAGTAGCTTGAACCCAATATGCCCGGTATCATGAACTGTTAATTTCTGGTTTGGAAGCGCGAGTGTTATAAATAGATCTATTTGGGATTGACCTCCCCGTTCGGGTGATTAGCTATCACCGGGAACGAACGTTATAGCATGTCGAATTTGGGATGTTTCGGGTTGAACATCATCATGGGCAATGTAGGCAATATTTATATTGTATTCATATATGTCTAGCTTCAGTGTCATGAGCTTAGGGAAACGTAATGGCATTTTGTGATATTTATCACGGGGAAATCTTGCGGTCCGGATTTATACATATATAAACCTATGAATTCACCAACTTTATGTTGACCGTTTTAAGCATGTTTTTCTTAGGTTAATAAGGTACAAGAAACAAGGATACATTGGTGGTCTACATTGTGGACTCATTTCTATAAAGATTTACGTGCATCACATTTTGGGGATATTTGTCATGTAGAAAAATCTTTACATTTTCAAGAATGAACAAGTTTAGCCGTTGAGCTTTTGTAACAATAATTTATTACATCTAATGTATCATTTTCAAACGACACGTTTAGTGGTCGTTCTCTCATGTATTGTGCAATGTTATTATGAAGTAACGCTCCCAGATCCTTATTCCGCTGCGACCCATTTTGGAGGTGTTACAACGAAAGTTCTTCTTTTGCACTTGAGGAATGAAGGAAAGGATAGAAGATTTGATCACATTTAAACAAGATTAACCAAGTTGAATGATCAAAGATCTAGAGAGATTTAGTGAGATCTAGAGAGAGAAAGAACTAAAAGAAAATCGTGCAAAAGGGTTATGAAAATAGTTGGAGGTGACCCACTATTTATAGGAGCTGAAAAACAGCTTGTCAGGAAACGGCGGTCCCAGATATATTAGGGGGGCACCGGTATTTAAGGGGGCCATTGACCTATTTAAGGGACCGCCCCAATAGACGCTCCTATTTTTGTCTTTTTGTGGTGACAAACTTGTCTAGTGAAAGTGACACTTGTTTTAGGGGGGAAATGACCAGATTTTGAAATTCAAAATAATTACCAAATAAAACATTTCTTTATAATTAAAAAATAATTTATCTAAATAATTTTTGAGAAATAGTTTTTTTATATTTATAAAAATATAAAGTTTAAGACAAAAACTTATATCTTTGATCATCCTACAAGTTTAATGTTGTTTGTACATACCTTACGTGATTTACGTCGGGTGCAAACAAATATCGGTGTTGATGTAGACTTGAGACGTCGAGAGATGTGGATGCAAGTATGCATTGATAATTTGTGATGACGAGTAACTTGCGCACTTTACGTTAGATATTACAAGTTACATGTTTGTCATCACCAAAACATAAAGAGATCGTATATATTAAATATCGTAATATTTGCACTAACAATCTCCTCCTTTTTGATGATGACAAACTATGTAAACTATAACACATAGTGAAGTTTAAAAGTTACTCGTTACACTTCCTTCTCCCCCTTTTATCGAAGCAAAAAGATATTATGTAGATAATGGTTGGAGCATATACACTGGAGGTTTGAGAAGAAGACATGATAAGAGGGTACGTGCTCCGGGTATATACGTTGGAGGAATGAGAAGAAGGTAGGTGCTCCGAGTATATAGGTTTGAGGTATGAGTAGAAGATATGAGAAATAAAAGTGAAGGTGATTGTGTGTTTCTTGGATAGTTTAGAAAAGGTCATGAGAGATGAGAAGTAGGCAAGAAACGAAGGTATGTACTTCGAGTGTATAGATTGGAGAAATGAGGAAAAGGTAGGTGCTCCATGTATATGGGTTGGAGGAATGAGAAGAAAACATGAGAAATAAGGTTGAGGTGGTTTTGTGTTTCTTGGATAATTTAAAGGAGGTCGTAATAGATGATAGGAAGGCATGAAAAGAGAGTAGGTACTTCAAATATATAAGTTGAAGGTATGAGAAGAGGACCTTAAGGTTGAGGGTGATTTTGAAGTGGATGAGGTAAAGTATTTGGAGTATGAATGAGCCCTTCATAGTATTTTACAATTCTCGATCCTATATTCCTATAAAGGTGAGCTTGCATCATCCCAGTGAAGTCTTCTATCATCATGGTTTAACCAACTCCATACTATTCACCCACATATCTTCAAGCTCCCCTTTGCTCATTGCATCTCTATGCTAATTACATTCCTTGTATATTGATTCTAACGGATCCATGGATCAAATAAATTACCATCGATGCTTAAGAAGTTCGATGTAATTTAAATGAGTAGAACGCTTGCAAGTGCCCCCCCTTGGTGTATGCTCTCCCTTGTTTGGGGCACCAAGGAATCAAGATATGGACGTGTGCTACAAAACAAAGTTAGTATACAAGTGCACACATACATATAGCAAGATGTTAGCGGGGAACTAGACATGCATTTTAGGTGTTAGTATTCTAGAGTATGACACTTTAAAAGAAAGTTAGAAGCTAGACACATGCAATCATTATTTTAAAGATAACAATCTAAATGATATAGTTAAAATACTTAAGACGTATGTTTATGGAGAATGATTAGACTGACTTTTAATAAACGAGAATGGGATTCGTTTATTGATTGACACAAATATTATGATAATGACCCTTTTTAAATGTAGACGAATGACACTTAATGTCTTGGGGAAATATGCCAAAATATATATTTTAAAGAGAAAAAGAAAAATAAGATGAGGATGGAGACGATGTGCTCTTGAATGTTAATGAAAATGATTCCATAGAGCCGAAAAGTGGGAACAGAACTAAAGAAGGAACGTGTTGACGAGAGGTTGATAGAAAAGATTGATATATCATTTGCACTAACAATTGATGTGCATGTGATCCTATCGAGACAAAGGTGGATGATTGGGAATTCAAAGGTTTGTTTGGTGTTTTGTTGGTTGACAATGTTGAGGAACAAAGGTGGGTATGTAAAATGAGGTGGTAGTTCTTTCATGGTGGAAGAATAATGAGAGACTCAACAATGTGGTGACTCAATAACACTTGAAGATTGAATATCTTCTTTATGTTCTTCACTTTCTAGAAAGTGGAAAGTTTAGTGAAGGAGTGACATTTGCATTTAGCAAATTACTTAAATATTTCAGATGAAATAATTAAGTTAGGAGAGATATAGGAGGAATTTTAATAGTAACAGGACTATTAAAAGAGAAGAAACGTTTAGACGTGAGAGGAAATGTTAGAGAAGATAAGACTTATTATAAGTGAAAAGGAACGTTTAGAAGTGAGAAGAAACGTCAGAAGTAAAAAGACTATTAGAAGTGAGACGACTATCAGAAGTGAGAAGACTATTAAGAAAGAGAGGAACCATTTAGAAGTGAAAAGACCATTTAAGGTGAGAAAATATGTTTACGAGATGTGAGGAGCAAGATTTGTATGTGAGGGAATTTATTGTGTAATGATAGATTGTAAGTATATCGATTGTAAGGAATGTGTTAGAGAATGAGCCGCATTTCATTATGAAATTCTCTTGACAACATAAGCAACAGTGCTTATGGGAATTAAGATAAGAGAATGACCCATTGATCTTAAGAGAGATGTTGGGCATAGATTTGGGTGTAAAGTAGACGTCAGCTTGTAGCAGAAGAGAGAGGGGGTGTTCGTTTAATGATTTGAAAAGAAATAACAGATATCTCAAGCCTACTGCCGGCGGTCCCAGATATACCTGGGGGCCGCCAGAATAGATCTAGGGGCCGTCGGACCGTTAACGAGAGGGGAGTTTAGGGCTTGACGAATTTTGTGAAAGGTGTGATATTTTAATTTGCATTACGCTAATTAAAAATACTTAAAGTACTTCGGATGAAGTAGTTAAGTTGTCAGGGAGGGAAAGCGGAGGGGGGAGGGGGAGGCGACGCACGAAATAGAAATAACTAAATTTGAACTAGTAAAAAAGAAGAGAAAGATTCTACGGAATTGTTCCATCAATTCCTAGACCTAGACAAGACAAATTTAACGATTCATGTTAGAGGGGAAGAAAGGAATGTCGATGATTGTTATCTTCAGACGCAAACGTATTGAATGAAGATATTTCCTTTTTGACAGTTTTCCCGAGAGCCAGTCAGAGGTATGATCCTACCTTAATAATAATAATAATAATAATAATAATAATAATAATAAGAAACTCAAGAGATTTAAAATAAATTAGAAAGGAGCCGAGATACTATCTAGGCCCCCACCCCTTTAGCAATAGCGAAACTGATCCTGTTAAATATATGAACAGCAGGATGTGCCCCAATGTCCTGAGCCATGGAGAACTTCCGGATCCGCTTCAGCAATGTAACTGCGTCTACCTCTAATTCCCCTAAATAAGAGAAAGAAAAGGGAAGAAACCCATATCCAATAGCCACACACTTAGCCATATACTTATCACGTTTACGTTGTGCAGCATCAAACACGGCCCGACCGGGTACGAAATCAACCATCCCAGTTTACGTCAAAGGTGAAGATCCAGTCAGATCCACACACACATCAAGTCCGCCATCCCACGAGTAAAGTAACATATCTGCTGGACGTAATGGTTTGTCACGCCCCCCATCCAACCCGATATCAACTTCCTTACCAGCTGAAATCCCAGAACGATAACATATGTCGACAAGGGTATCGTGTACAACGTTATGACGATGTTTAATACCAATAATCCCGACACATGATACAACATGGTCTCCATAAATATCCCCAACAAAAACCCTTGAACAAGCTAAACAAGGCTTCAAAACAGAAAATAAGGGGATACCTAACCAATAACACAAAACACAATGATAAGTCTTACCGTTCATAGTTTGTCCCAACCCAGAAATAGGGACCGTCCTGAGCCAGTCAGAGGTATGATCCTACCTTAATAATAATAATAATAATAATAATAATAATAATAAAGAAAACAAACGAAGATGAAGGCGATGAGCTTGACAATGTCAAGATGGATGGTGGTCTTCTTGAGTATTGTGAATGTTCATAAAACAATCTCATGACGAGGTATAAGGTTATCTTAAAGGTGGTAGCGGAAATAGTAAAGGAAAGAGATTAGCCATCTCTATGGTTGTAGAGGCGTGGTTAAGTGAGAAGGAAGTGGTGTGATCAAAAGATAAAGAGTGTTTTCGTCAAAGAGAAAGAATGTTTTCTTTGAAGAGAAAGAATGTTTCGTAGAAGAGAAAGAATGTTTTCGTCGAAAGATAGAATGTTTTTTTCGAAGAGAAAGAATGTTCCATCGAATAGATAGAATATTTTTGTCGAAGAGAAAGAATGTTTCGTCGAAGAGAAAGAATGCTTTCATCAAAGAGAAAGGATGTTTTCATCGAAGAGAAAAGGAGAGCGTTTTAACTTATGTTGTTAAAAGGCTTGAATAGGGATTTTCGGATATGACCTTTAACGTTTGCGATCACAAGTTAAAGATACTTTAATATTTCGGATGAAATATTTAAGTTGTCAAACCTACTTGGAGGAGCGTTAGATTTGTATCTAACCTTCTCTTGACGAAAGAGTGGATGATTTGGAAGAAAGCAAGATGATGATCAAAGGATTGTGTGAGTGAAGACTTTAACAGATTTAATACCATTTTGCGACTCTTTTGACTTTTTAGATTTATCACATGGACGCGAAGAAAAATATTCTAGTATGAGAAAATATATACCGAGATGCATAAGATATATAGATATAAGCATGCAAGTTTATCTAAGCATGCATCAACACAATAATCAACAAGATTAATGTGTAAGACTATATGACATTTAAATATTAATTATCATACATTAAACTAACATAGTATAGGTGCACAATTAACACGTAAGTCATGTAAAATGACACATACAAAACGCTATAATTTTAAATGCAATCATCATATAAAACATGTTAGCATTTAGCACTTAGGAGCATGTGTTATATAGATAAACTAAGAGATATTTTATCTAAATTGCTAGTAAAAGGGAAACGCTTTTACAACAGACATGCATTCAATAACTAAGCAAATAGACATTGAGCATTAAGATAAACATGAAAGCATATAATTGCATTACATGGGAGCACATTATCATCTTGAAACTTCAAAGCATATATATGAGATGCAAGTAGTCAAGATTGACTAAGGAGAAACCTAATTTCTACTTGCTTAATGTGCACTCCTAATGAGATACAAAGTCTATCGATGTAGACTATCATTAGGCATATTTAGGAAGAGCCATCTAATCAAATTAGAGAATGATTATGAGACTATCACTAGTGGTGCTCAATTCAGGCTAAACACGACCATTTTTATGGGTTATACCACGAACCCAACTTCACTCTTGGAAGCAATTCAACCGTTAGGTCAAATTGAATTTCTAGTGCAATAGATTCTCCAGTACTCATTTTCATGTTAGACATATTATAATTCCTATATTTGCCTAATGAAGTGTAGCAAAGATAAAATTTGTATTATCGTTTCATAGAGGGCCTAACATGACTCAACTAACATGCTTTAATTTTGGTTCGCATAATCCTAATCAAGATGTATAGAATTCTAAGGTTAAATGAGAGAGCAAGCAAGTTGTTGTATGTATAAGAGAGAATGAGTCATCTAGGACCTAGGAGTATGCTTAAGAGTGACAATGTGTAATGCTCTACAATGAGAGTGTTCAAAGAATGCACCTTTGCATGTCTTTAAAAAAATCCAATTAAGGTTATTTACCTTAATAGATAATGTATTTGTTTCTTTGTAGAAATAATGATGATTAACTAAAGTTTAGTTACATCTATGTTAGACTTTTAAGCAAGAGATTGACAAGAGGAAGATGTTTAAATCTAATGCCATAGGACGGATCAACCTAAACCGAGGATAAATCTAAGACGAAGGATCCATCGATCCGTAGAGGTGCTAAATTTGGGCAAGAATCATTTTTCAATTATTATGGAGATGGTGTTGATATTAGGTTATTAAGAGAAACTTATATAAGTTATAAGGGTTCTTGGTTTGAGTTTTCAGAAATGACATCCAAGTCTTGCTTATCAAGTTGGAGTACTTATGAGTTTCTTGATGGAAATTCATAAGTCGTCAATCCTACTTAGAGTGTGTTAAGCTTAACATGTATAATTTGACCATAGCTAATAACACAACATTTGAACACTTTAGACTCAATGAAACATCTTTACTGCAAGTGTGAATTGCAATTCGATGATTAATCTTGTTGTCTTGCAATCGACTTCATGATTTCATGTAATAACCGAGGATGGTTAAACATTTAGACACAGAAAAATATCTATGGTCATTTGATTGATATTCCCATGATCTAGATGAATCCTAGTCTCGATTTCATGTTCATATTCTAATTTTGTAAATTAAACAATGAGATTGATTATCGTTTGAATAATAATCATCTTCATATTCAAAATCCTCTTACGATCACTTATTAAAAAAAGCATAAAAATGGTTTGTGAAATATGTTCAATTATTCCTAGTCCGAATCTTAGATGGTTAAAGCGTTCTCATTTAGTGAAGAAGAAATATTATGCTTATTTGGTAAAGTAAGAGAAAGTTTTGATGAGAAGATAATTTGAGTTTTGAGTTGTGCTTTTGAATTGTTTGAGCAAAGTTACATATGTTGTGCATTTGCTTATGTTTGGATTTTCGGAGATGACGACTTTACCAATTGCATTGCAAGGTAAATTACTTGAATATTTTGGACAAAACATTCAAGTCGTCTATCATACTTCATTGTGTATTTTATGCATATATTTACCAAATATTTGGAACACAACTATTGGACAAGTAGACTCAATATGACATCATCTACACAAGTGTGAGTTATAATCCGATGCATATTTTTATCGTCTTGGAAAAGGATATCGTTATTTTCATATCAATCGAGTGTGATTGAGTATGTAGGTTTAAGATAATATCTCTTATTATATTTTGATATAATCTTAAAGCTAGACAAATAAGAATCCGATTTCTTGTCCATACTCAAAAACTTGTCAATTAGATTCGATAATAACATCAATCATAGTTTGAATAATGAGTTAATATATATTCGAAATCTTTCTTGACCCTCACGAACACTCTTTTAAAATAAGACAAATAAATATTTTCATAGTGTGTTCCACTAATCCTAAGACTAGTTGTAAGTATGAGGTTGATGAATAATGACAAGTTAATTTCTTACTTCAAGATTGTCATATATTTTGCGTGTGCGAAAAACTATTTGTTGTTATGCATAGTATGCATAGTTTTTGACATTTTATTAGTATATGAATGATTTTTCTAACTATTTTAATATAACACACATCTTTTGTAAAACACTATATGTTTATAAAAAGAATATAATTATGTGTGTGTTTTAGAACAATGCAAGCACAAACAAAGTTTAAAAATACATTTTCTTTTACTTAATTACCAATGTATTAATACAATTTTTTATTTTGTTTAACCAACCCAAGGTCAAACACCGCAAGATGATGAAAAGATTTAGGCTTCTTGTTGGAAGAGAGTTGATGTGTTAGAAATATTTTAGTGACGGGGTTTAACATATGATCTTAGGACATTATTTTTCCACACACTTGACAAACTATTAAACTCTTATTCCTAAGTGGGTTACTACACTCAAAATGATCTACAAGATGTTTATATAACACTTGTAAATATAGTGATCTATGCCTATATGCAATGCACAAACATTTTTGCAACTTAACGCAAGAAATCTAGCGTAATTCCTATTAGGCATAATCCGAAAACTAATAACATACAAATAGCATACATGACACATGTGTTTAGATATATAATTAGCTCAATTACAAATAGTAATGATTACTTATTAACATCTATTAACCAAGTTGAAACAAAAGTAAACACACATAATCATCTAGCATACACATAAGGATATTCGTCGTTGTTTTGTGTATTAGATATAACGATGTATACTTAGCTTGATTTGATTTGAAAATAAAATAGTTCCTCCCCATTTCAAAAATTAATTAAGATCAATATTTTGAAAGGACAAATACACTATTTTTCAAAGATATATCAATTAGAAATGCCCGACTCAAAGAAAAATATAAAATACAAGTTTCACGTTAAAACGGAACTTAAAGTTTTGATCTACTTGGAAGTATTTTTAAATGAAAGTAGACTCAATTATCTTCTAAATGGCGGGTGGCATGACTTCTACGGACTTACGATTTATTTTATATGATTTTTCGAAGTTTGCCAAATTCTGCTGAAATAGACAGACGGCCCCCATATATATTTGGGGGCTGCCTAACATTTATGGGACCGCCATCAGTGACCCAAAAATACATTTTGTTTGTTCAAAATCATTGGGTGACTTAACTGTAGAACATAGGACTTTAAAAAGTTGTTCCAGCACATAAATTTTGTGTTTTAGACATCACTTATACTCTTACGATTTAAACAAACATAAGCTGACACTTTCAAGTTATTTTGAGAAAATTTTCCTTCAAGCTAGTATACGAAGTATATTTAATAACTAAATTGTTACGTATTAAACACATAACTCTTGCTTCATATTTAATCCCCCTTCGTGGGTAATTTGATACATAGATCGTACTCTATTTTGAAAACCATTTGTTTTGAAAACTAGAGCGACCTGGCTCTGATACCAATTGTGGAAACCATAGAGGGGAGGGGGCGGGGAGGGAGGGTGAATATGTTTCCATTAATAAACTTTTAATTAGTCACTACAAAATTTACATCACTCTCTACCGGCGGTCCCATAAATATATGGGGGCCGCCTAGGTACATTAGGGAGCCGCACGATTTATAGGACCGCCTCCAGAAGAGGTTTTTCAGACTAGATCTTTTGTATCAAATCACCAATTAAGTTTGACGCAATATGAGAAGTGTCGATAATATATTTACATTAACTAGTGCATATTCTATCAATATTTCTACACTCACAATGTTTACTACAAAGAGTTACACAACCATGACTAACATAACATACACAACAATTCATACAATCATAATCACTATGCAAGTGTAAAAGTAAAGCGATAAATGTAAAGACATAAGTAAAAAAGAAAGGTAAAAGAAAATGCAAACCGGACACGGTGATTTATAGTGGTTCGGTCACGAAGCTCCTCTTCGCCCTACTCCACTCCTCGAGTATCCAACTCGAGAGTTACTTCACTAATCAACAAGCTCTCTTTCGGCGGAGAAAACCTTATAACGTTGCTTACATTATTTTCCGACACTAAGCTAGATGTCGAGTTCTTCTTCGGGTACAACCAAACCCGTTATGTTTTGTGGCCAAAATAACAAACCTTGTGTTTTATGGCATAAACACATAAACCGCGCCGCTAACAATATTTTTCGACACTAAGCTAAATGTCGAGTCCTAATCTTAGCTAGAACCAATCTATCACCATTTATTTGTATTTGAGGACCGTAATACTAAACGACACGATAATCAACACTTCCTGATTTATACATTTCTGGATCTACACAACTACACAAGAATGAAAGATATGGACTAGATCTATATGTAACAAATGTTACAAATGAACTAACTATACTACATAACTTTATATCTTGGCGATGACGAAAGTTCTTCTTTTGCACTTGAGGAAAAAAGGAAAGGATAAAAGATTTAATCACATTTAAACAAGATTAACCAAGTTGAATGATCAAAGATCTAGAGAGATTTAGTGAGATCTAGAGAGAGAAAGAACTGAAAGAAAATCGTGTAAAAGGGTTATGAAAATAGTTGGAGGTGACCCACAATTTATAGGAGCTGAAAAACAGCCTGTCAGGAAACGGCGGTCCCAGATATATTAGGGGGCCACCGGTATTTAAGGGGGCCGCCGGCCTATTTAAGGGACCGCCCCGATAGACGCTCCTATTTTTGTATTTTTGTGATGAAGGTAAAATCTGGTGAAAGTGACGCTTGTTTTAGGGAGGAAATGATGATTTTGAAATTTAAAATAATTACCAAATAAAATATTTCTTTATAATTCAAAAATAATTTGTCTAAATAATTTTTGAGAAATAGTTTTGTTATATTTATAAAAATATAAAGTTTAAGACAAAAACTTATTTCTTTGATCATCCTACAAGTTTAATGTTGTTTGTACATACCTTACGTGATTTACGTCGGGTGCAAACAAATATCGGTGTTGATGTAGACTTGAGACGTCGAGAGATGTGGATGCAAGTATGCATTGATAATTTGTGATGACGAGTAAGTTTCGCACTTTACGTTAGATATTGCAAGTTACATGTTTGTCATTACCAAAACATAAAGAGATCGTATATATTAAATATCATAATATTTGCACTAACATGACGATCTACCAATCGGACGTCAAAACGGCTTTCTTAAATGGCAAGCTCAAGGAAGAAGTCTACGTTTCTCAACTAGAAGGATTTGTTGATCAGGATGACCCATCACATGTGTACAAGCTCAATAAGGCCCTTTATGATCTCAAACAAGCACCACGTGCATGGTACGATATGCTGTCAAGTTTTCTCATCTCATAACATTTCTCCAAATGTGCAGTCGATCTAACACTCTTTACAAGGAAAGTAGGAAACGACTTATTACTGGTACAAATTTATGTCGATGATATAATATTTGCATCAACTAATACTGCTATGTGTGATGAGTTTGCTAATCTTATGACCACTAAGTTCAAGATGTCAATGATGGGGCATATATCATTTGTTTTAAATTTATCAAAGTCCTAGAGGCATCTTTATAAACTAATCAAAATATGCTTTTGAAATTATTAAAAAAATATGGTATGCTCACTAGTGATTCTGTAGACACACCTATGGTGGAAAAGAATAAACTGGATGCAGATCTACAGGGGACACTAGTTGATGCTACACATTACCGTGACATGATTGGATCCCTCATGTATTTGACGTCCAGTAGACCCGACCTTATTTATGCAGTCTACTTATATGCCCGGTATCAAGTAAAGCCTACCGAAAAGCACTTAAATGTGGTTAAGTGGATATTTCGATACCTAAAGGGAACCATTAACATAGGTCTCTAGCATTCGAAGGATACTGGTATATCTCTAACAGCATATTCAGACGCAGATCACGCGGGGTATCAAGACACTAGATGTAGTACATCAGGAAGCGCTCAATTCTTAGGTGACAAACTTGTTAGTTGGTCTTCCATGAAGCAAAAGAGCACTGCGATCTCGAGTACATAGGATGAATATATTGCCTTATCTGGGTGTTGTGCTCAGATCCTATGGATGCGACCACAACTAAAAGACTATGTGTTTACATTCAATAAGATTCCTCTATACTGCGACAACAAAAGTGTGATTGCTCTATGCTGCAACAACGTTCAACACTCAAGAGCCAAGCACATCGATGTACACTACCATTTTATAAAGGAGCAAGTGGAGAATGGAATAGTGGAACTATACTTTGTTCGGACTGAATATCAACTGGCTGACATCTTCACCAAACCCTTGCCACGAGAAAGATTCAACTTCTTGATCGAAAAGCTTGGTATGAGAAGCATGTCTTCGGAAATGCTAAAAAGTATGGCAGAGGAAAAGGACGAGTAATGGTGGCAACTCGTGGTATATCCTGTGTATTATATGTATATAAGAAAATATAAAAAACCCAAAAAGATTTTTCATTTTATATAAATTTTTCAAAAAGAAAATATAAAAATATAAAACCAGAAAAGAAATTACAAAAAAAAATTATTATTAGAAAAATACAAAAACAGGTTTTCATGACATGTCTTTTGAAAATTGATAACATTTTACGGCCTTAGAAATGTCATTCAATAATGATAGGAGGCTGTAAATGAAGTTCGAGCAGAGATTCAAAATGTTTTAAAACATGTCATATGGCTTGCTATTATTTCCAATAGCAACCCGGTCTTCAATTTAAAGGAAAGTATTTTTGACAAAAAGAAAACTTGACCTCTCAACGGGAAATGAATTTTTCTCGAGAATGAATTACTTCATATTCATTCAAAGGTTTGTGTTTACTTTACAACACAACCCGTGCTTCCTTTTATACAAATTAATGTACGTGTCAGTGCATTTCTTTGTTAAAATAAGAGAAATCTTATTTTTATGGTGTTGATTTTTCAAAACAAAATAATAATCTCAGTAATTCATCAGAAAATGTTTTTTCAAGACATTTGACCACTCAAACAACAACTATAAATCTTTAAATAGAAAACGGTTCATTGTTTGAGGTGGAGAAAATGTCAAATAATATTCTTTAAAATAATCATGTGATAAATGAAAAAACGTTTTTAAACAATTACAGAATAAAGTTAATTAATTTTAACTTATTTGTGCATTATATGTTATGTGTTTATGCCTTTAGGGTCTTGATAGCAAATCTTATGGCTTAGGCTAGTTTATAAAAAACATTCAGAGACTAAAAGTGTTAAAAATGTAACTAGTTTATTCCTAAGGAAAGTTATTAAGGAAAATAGGAAGGAATATATACTTGAAGGGGCATTTATGCCAAACTTGTAAAGTTTTTAACACAAACACCCCTCCACCCCGTCTGTTTATACACACAAACACAAAAACACTTAAACTTTTTCCCTCCTTCATTGCTAAAATCGTCCAATCTCAAGACCTTCAATTCATATGTTATTAATCAAAAAGGTAAACTACAAACTTGTGTATTACATCATAAACGTCTTCCAATCAAAAGGAATTAGCTTAAAATTCTTTAAATTACTCAAAAACCCTAGATATTGGGTTAGATTTTTTCGAAAATTAAAATTGTGTTTTATGTAAATTGATTGAGGGGTTTTGTTGTTTAAGGTGTGTAGATTACTCGTTTAAAATAGTTTGTCATGGGGTTAGCATACAAATGGGTTTTGATTGATTCTCGTGGTCAAAAAATTGGGTTTTAGGGAAAGACTTGAAAAAGTTTATGGGCTTGTGATAGATAAGTTCTAGTATCCCTTCTTGAACGTGTTTGAGTAAGAAAATCCATGGTTTGATCATAAAATCTTGAGGTCTTGGGTGAAACATGTCGTTTTACTCGTTTTGTATCATAAGTGGTATTTTTGTGGCTAATTTATGTTATAATTGATTCATGTGATGTTATAGAATGATAAATTTCATGTCGTAAGTATTTAAGTTGCCTAAATTTGAAATTTGTGATAATATGAGTTTTAAGGGGGCGATTTATACGTGATTAAGATATAGGGGGTGATTTATACACTTCACTATAAGGGCGATTTATACGTATTCCATATAAGGGGCGATTTATACATCACTTTTATAAAGGGAGATTTATACATCTTTTATATGGGGCGATTTATACATCATCTATAGGGGGCGATTTATATGTTTCTCTATAGGGGACGATTTATACGTTTTATATAGGGGGCGATTTATATGTTTCTCTATAGGGGTCGATTTATACACGTTTCTCTATAGGGGGATTTATACACATTTCCTATAGGGCGATTTATACACATTTCCTCTAGGGGCGATTTATACACATTTTTTTAAAGGGGGCGATTTATATGTGAATTATTAAAGGGGGCGATTTATACATGAAATTATAAGGGGTGATTCAGACCTAAAAGTTTTTCTCTAGATAGCTTAGTTTAGGTTAATTCTTTGTTATATCATATGTAAGTTGCAAAATTGTTGGTGTTTGACCAATAGTTAGTCTACTGACCCTATAAGTTAACTTTCTGTTCAATAACCTTCATCCTTTTGTATTAATGAATGCCTGATAAAATGTGTTAAATCTTTATAGCTTATAGTCATAAATTGCTTCCTAAAGTCTATCCCCATGAATCAAATTGTTAATCAGTAATATATATATTTGTGTGTATATAAACTGTATTAGACAATTCTTAGCATAAACATGAATCCAGTTGCCGCTCAACAAGTTGCTCTTGACAATGCTTTGGTTGCTCCGGAGAAACGACTCAAGATTGAAAAATGCAACATGAGAATTGAGTTCCACAAGCGACAAAGAGAACCCACGTATCAAGTCACTCTAGATGCTCTTACACTCTCTCCATGATATCCCGCTTTCTTGATCACTGCTGCAGTTCCTGAAGTATATATGCATCAATTCTGGAACACCATCAAGAAGATCAAAGATACATATGCATACCGGTTCAAGCTGGTTAAGCAAAAGTTCCAAATTGACACTAAAGTATTTCGTGAGATCCTCTATATTTGTCCCAGACTCCCAACCAAGATTTTGTTAAACCTCCTTCCGAAGAAGAAATGGTTCCATTTATCAAAGAACTCAGGTACACTGGCAAGTGTGATATGCTATATGAGATCCATACAGATCATATGCACCAGCCCTAGAGAACATTTGTTGCTGTCATCAATAGGTACATCTCTGGGAAGTCCACATGTCTTGATAGGCTCAGGCCGTAAAGAGCTCAAATCCTGTAAGAAATGTTCTACAAGAAGAATGTTGACTTTGTTGCTTTACTGTCGGAAGAGTTTATGTTTCAAGCAGACAACAGAGAAATAAGTTCCGCACGAAAAGAGAACATGCCCTACCCAAGATTCACTAAAGTTATCATCAATCATTTCATCTCTAAGGATAAAACTCGTATGTGCTTAATTACACATACCTTTCACTTAATAAAACAACCCTAAACGACCAAAAACGCACATAAAATGCCATATATATGCTTGTTTGTGTGTTTATACTATGCAGGTACCGGATATTCACTAAAGGACGAAAAACGAAGCCAAACCGGACAAAACAGAGAGCGAAATTGGAAAGAGCGTGAAAAACCAAAGCCGAAAGTACAAAAGGATTGAAAACAGAGCTTAAACGAACATTTCCGGATCGACTAGACAATGTTTGTGCATTTAATGAAGTCAAGACGAAGTCAAAGTCAACCCCGAGATACGACATTGGAAAGGGCATGGAAAAACGATCCCAAAACCCTATCATGATAAAATGGGCCGACCCGTACCCATTTTAGTGGGCCGGGCCAACCCACTATATTTAA
The DNA here is from genome assembly GCA_026074375.1 of Tanacetum coccineum. Lineage (NCBI taxonomy): Eukaryota > Viridiplantae > Streptophyta > Magnoliopsida > Asterales > Asteraceae > Tanacetum > Tanacetum coccineum. Next base: position 25,234 of record BQNB010001700.1, read on the forward strand.
ATTAAACCATTTAGTCCAAAAAGCCCAAAACCCATTTTTATTATTAACTGGCCCAAAACAAAGGTACTAGCACAATCCAAAAACCCCCTAACAGCCGTTATAGCCTAAACCCTTTAAACCCTTTACACCATTAGTCCTAAAGGACTAACATTGTTAGTCCAAAAGGACTAACGGTGCAAACACCAACCCAACCCCAAATACAAATAAAGGAATTGGTACTATATTAGGGATTCCCCGATGTTCACAAAATCATCTGAGAGTGAAAAACGATCTTGGGGAAAAGTGAAGATGAGCCGATAGTAATGGATGAAAGATTAATGATGATGACAATGATCATGATGGTAATAATGCTGAAAATGATAATGATCATGAACAAGATGATGATGAAAGGACAAAATTTGATGATGAAGAAGAAGAAACACAAAATGATGAGTTCGTACATACTCCTGATGACTATGTACAAACTGATAATGAAAAGCATGATGAATCCGATGATGTAACTGAGGAAGAGTATGAAAGAATCAATGAAGAGCTATATGGTGATGTCAACGTTAGTTTGACAGATGCTAAACCTGCTAATAAAGAGAAAGATGATGAAGAGATGACAGTTGTTGGTCACGTGAACGTTAATCAAGAGGGTGCAGGTAATCAAGTCAAGGATGATGCTCAGGAAACACAGAAGACTGAAGGTCCAATTCCAAGTTCTTCTATCTCATCCGACTATGCTGCTAAATATCTCAACTTTGATAACATTCCCCTGGTTGACACAGAAGTTGTCTCAATGTTGGATATTAATGTTCAACATGAAGTTTCACGTACCTCACCTCTTCTCACCATCCTAGTGTTTGTAATCCAAGAACATACCATTGTCAATCCACCTAAAATAGTCATAACTGTATCATCAATAACAATTTCTTCTCTTCTGTCTTCACTCTTTCCTCACCTTCAACAATTAACACCTATCCCAACACCAACGACAACTGAAGCTACAACCTCAACAACACCATAAAAGGATTACTAATTTGGAAAAGGATGTCAAAGAGCTCAAGACTGTTGATCACTCTACATCACTCCTTTCAACCATCAAATCTGAAGTCCTAAATGCCATCAAAGAGTACCTTGGAACAAGTCTGGATGATGCTCTCTATAAGGTGCTCAAGAAACACAATGCTGATATTAGTAAGGAACACTCTGTTCCATCTTAAATTATAAAGAGACTCAGACAACAATATGTACCTGATAAAAGCACTGAAGACATTAGAAAAATCAAGATGGAGCATGCAAGAAAACAACAAGAGCCTAAAGAAACTATCACTTCATCTGATACTACCACACTTGAAGAATTTGATCAGAAAACTACCTTTTTTGAAGTAATGACTAAATCCAAGTCATTTAATAAAAGTCCGAAGCAAAGAGCTCTGTATCATGATCTCATGGAGTCAATCCTAGAGGATGAAAATGTTATGGACAAAGATGTTGCTGATAAATTGAAGAAAAGGAAACAAGATGATTAATAACGCTCAAATTATACATGTTTATATATGCGTTATCTATACTTTTATGTATATTTATTGGTTAATAAAAAGAACTTTCGGTATAGAATAGAATATATTTGTCATTGTAGGTTCATGTGATGTGTCGTGGAAGAAAACGGAAGAATACACGAAGATTTGAAGCTTAAAAAAAGAAATAACTCAAGCTGAACGCTTCCCGACACCTGTCCACTGTTTTGGCCATAACTCGGTCATACAAACTCCGTTTTAGTTGGTTCAAGTGGCAACGCGAAGAGACTTCAATTATCTACAACCTTTAAAAATGCTAAGTACTGAATATGTCCAAAGTGTGGCGGTTTTACCAAATGTGCAGCGCACTAACACATTTTTTCCACCGCCTTAAATGTGCGGCGCACAAATAAAAATGTACGCCGCACTTTTAGTCTGATGTATTAAAAACATGAATTTAGCCTCAAAATTTACCACATTCATCCTTTGCTTGGTCCCCAAGCAAATTTTACCCTATAAATACCCCCCAAAACTCTAGGGAAACACACACCAACATATATCTTACACACACACAACTCATACTATCATTAGAGAAGAGGAGGAGTGGTGAGGATCTTAGGATCCAATGATCCAAACACCCCTCTACACCGCCATGCTACCACCATATCACCACCACCACCATAGCCACGAATTCCCAGAGTTTTAACACTATATCTAGACCACATACCATCCATTTCCAGAATCTAAACACTTCCCACTTTGATTCTTAAAGGATTCACACCAAATTCTCTTGAGATCACCACCATAAACCTTGTTACCAAACACTCTATTTGGTGATATATTATGGATTTCCAGAAGTTACTTGGTATATTTCGGGTTATCTCAGTAGCATTTGGTTGTTGGTTGATCATGGAACTATTGGTTTTGGGTTGGTGGTTGTTGTGGTCGAAATATTGGTAATGGTATTTTGTTTTAATATGTGAAACATGAAATAATCTTTGGATGATTTTGCTATGACTTATGAATATACATGTTTATGAACTTGATGCTATCTTCCTTGGATCATTGTTTATCTTTTGATATATCATTGCAATTGAAATAGGCCGAAAGGATTAATTGTCTTGATGTATTTTGAATCCTGTTGGCCATACGAATCAATATCATGCTTGTGAGAATTGTGTGGTAAAATGATAAACAACCTAATTGGAATAATGTTTATGTTGACTGATCGGGTTGGGAGGAATTCATATGTATGCATATTTGATATAAACCATTCTTAATGCACTCGTGATGATGTAGTATATAGGCCAAAAGAATTATATGTTATCATTGGTAGATATGCTTGTTATTATGATTACCCGTCATATATGACTTGTATGCTTTGTTTATATAAAGTCTTGGTCTATCTCTATCTATTATGTTATGTGGATCATGTTTTGTTTCTTGCTTGCTTTATACGCACGTTTTGGCTTTATGATTCGTGACAATCATTTTGCTTTGTTAGTTGATAAACAATATATGAATTGCTAAAAATCCCGTGGAACGACTTGAACTTACCCAATACTATATTACACTCGAATAGGGTATACTTGCTCGAATGTTATGTTTTTGGTCAAAATTGGTATTTCTAGTTATTATAAATTTAAAGCTTGGAAAACACACATCAAGTTTTTGGCGCCGTTGTCGGGGATTTGTTTTAGTTGTTCTTAGATTGTTTGCTAGTCTTGTGCATGTTTCGTGTGTTTAAATCTCTTAAAACTCTTTAAATATGTCTGTTGCTGCAAGTGCGCCGCACTTCTCTCTATGTAAGTGCCGTTCGTAACTTCCCCTGTTGCGTATTTGTTATTTTGCCAGCGTTTATGCCCGAGGGCAGCGCCGGTCCGGTTACACCAAAAATGCGTTAAAGTTTTACAAATCAAAATTTATAAACTCGCTTTATATTTTTCTGACAAACTGACCCAAAAAATTGCTTTTCTTCAGAAAGTACGCCACACATCCATGTGTGCACTGTTTTTTCTAAAAACCCAGAAAGAACGACGCACTTTTCACAAGTACGCCGTACTTTCTGCAAATTTTCACGAACAAAATCTAATTTTAAAACCAAAACCAAAACCCCCCAAATTACTAGTCTCAGGTATGTGATCATTTTAAATTCCATTTTATCTGATTTTACGCCTAGTAAGTTTGTTAATATTTAATTGTCATTCAAAAAACCAAAAATATTTTTATTTCTAAATTGTTTTCACTTTGTTTTTGCTTATTTTGATTATTGACATGTTCATGTTCATATAATAAAACATGTGTTTTGTTAGTTTATTAGTTTGTTTGATAATATTTCTTGCGTTGCATATGCGAAAAATAAAAAAGTAAAAATTTTGAAAATTTGCAAAAAGTACGCCGCACAATTAACTTTGTGCGCCGCACTTTGCTCCTGCATATAAAAAATTAGTTTTGTATAAAAATAATAACCAGATGCAATTTATTTTTGTTTTATCAACTGTAAGTATTTGTAATATGTTTTTTATTTGTTTTTTGCATGCTTGCTTGTTTGTGTGTGTTTTCTTGCGTAAAAAAATGTCAAAACTAAAAAAAAAGAGTTTTGTATTTCCTTTTATTTAGTTGGCTTGTTTGTGTTTGTCTATTTTTTTGCCTGTATTTGTGAATGTGTTTGTATTTGTGGTATTAAATAATAAGTAAAAATCTAAAAATCTAAAAATATGTCTTCTATTATAATAAAACCGCCGCACATATGTTTATGTGCGGCACACTTTTGTTAAATATTTCCCGCTATTGTATTTTGAATTTTTGAAAAATAATAAAAAAATACGTTATAAGTACGCCACACTTTCTTTTAAGTGCGACACACTTCTGGTTTGCTAAAAAAATTTAAATTGTAAAAAAAAATTAAAATAATAATAATAATAAATAAAACTTTTTTTATACCTTATATAATTATTGTATGTTTGATTTATGCCTAAAAATTAAAAAACCAAAAAATATTTAATCTCTATATGTGATTTTCTTTGTTAGTAGTTATAAATTTTCGTACCTTAAATAATAATTATGTGCTTAATATGTATTTGTCTTTAAACAAAAACTCAAAAAAAAAACTAAAAATCCAAAAAGATTTTATGTGTGCTTGTTTTTAGTAAATTATGTATAAATAAAAATTTTTAAAGAGAAAATTAAAATATAAAAAAAATGTTTTGAACTTTGTGGGTGTGTTCGCTGTAAACCCTCACGAGACTATAACTCGTCCACTCGGGACACCGAGGGGTTTAAAGGCTTGTTGCATACGCTAAATGCAATCGTGTTGCCTACGAAAGTGCGCTTTAGCATTTTACGGTTTTCGTAGTTTTGTTTATTTTGCAGATTAAACAAATAGGTGAAGCTTGGATGGTGGTGATAGCTTATCACTTATATTTGGATCAGTATATTACATGTGGTTGAATTCACATGCTTGGCGTTCTGTTTCGCGTCATATCTTCCAGAATTCAACCGAGCACTTATGAGCCCCGGGAAGTCTCGTTTATCTTATATTTATTTCTCCCATTATCCTACTTTTAAGTTGTTTTCTGATTACGCATAATGCTCAACTTAAGTGTGGGGGGAAAATAAATTGGAAAAACAGATTCGTTATTAAAAGTATAAACTTTTGTTCGCCCTCTGGAATCTAAAAATCTAATTTATTTTTAAATCTTTTGCCACTTAGGTTAATATATTAGAATAAAACGTAGTAAATAATATAAAAAATAAATAAAATTTTAAAATCAAAGACGTGTCCCGATTGATAGAACAGATCCGACTCGGGATCAATGACATTACTTGCGCATTTATACCAATCACCCAAAAAAATTGTAAGGTTTTAGATCTTTAAGAATTCAGGTATCCATCTTTGATACCTAAGATAATTTTTGCCTTTAGCTTTCTCGAGTTAAGGTTTGAATGCAATTGAAAGTGTCTCATCGTTTTTCGCCTTTTCTGGAGCATTGGTATCAGTTTAAAACTTGTATGAGTGTGCCGGTGATTTATTGATTCTAGAACTTGTGCTTAATCATTACGAGACCGCAGTAAGATCACGTTCGCGTGATATAGGTATTTTTAAGTGATAAAGAGGCAACTTAGGATTTAAACCAAATGGCCATTCCATTTTATATTATTTATTCTTGTAGCTAATTACACTGATTAGCTAATCACCCCAAATAAACCCTCTTGTAGCACTCATCTTTAGTGCTAAATACCTCTAGTTTAACCCGCTGAGCCATTCTATTTATTTTTCTCATCCACTAAAATAAAAAAAATACAAAAATATATAATCTTTAGCCTAGCCTCACCCCTTGTCAAAAGTCCCAATGGTTGGTTGCTAGTCGCTTGGTATGATTGGTTGATTTTTGCTTATAGTTTGTTCGCGCTTTGTTATGAGAGTTGTGCCATTTCATCAAAGATGAAGGAGACGTCCTTTTGATTTTATAACTTTTTTGTGGTGTGCGCTTATCTCAAGTGTGGGGGAATTGTTAGTAGTTAAAATGTGAAGAAAAAAAATGAAAAAAGTGGATAAAAATTGAAAAAAAGAGAAAAAAAAGAGAGAGAGTGAAATATGAATAATACTTGAGATGTTCGATTATCTCACGGGTTTGTGGATTGTCGTAACTAGCAACATGGGTTTCTTAGACTTGTCGACATGTATATTATAAAACCAATTCCAGTATATATTTTCATGCCTTATCCACACCATTATTAACCCTTAGCCTAACGTTACAACCCGAATAAAAGTCCTCTTTTGATATTTATACCTGGTGCTTACGCCATGTCGATGCAGTTTTGTTTCTTGTACAAGCCTATGGTATGAAATGAATCATGTCTGAGCAATTGGGTGTGATTTCCTTTTTACCCTCTATTACATCATATGCGAGTGTTTGAGTGAATTATAATTTTCCTTATTCATGAGGTGTTTAGTCATGTTATTACAGCTTGAAGATCGTTGTGTATTGTCAAACATCTCTGTTTTCACATATTAAAAATCCAAAAATATTTTTCATAATTCTATTTGTTTTGTAAAGCTTATTTCTTTTCCTTATTTTGCTTGAGGACAAGCAAACCCTTAAGTGTGGAAGGGGGGTGTTTGTGCCTTTTGCGCTTATTTATAAAAAAACCAAAAATATTTTTGATAATTTTACACCCTATAAAAAATCAAAATTTAAATATATAATATATAATACTATATATATATAATATATATCTATATATAATATAAATATATTATATTATATTAATATATAATATCAAAATATATAAAAAATAATTTTTTGGTGTCTTGTCATGTAACGAACCGGTGTTTAAATTTTTTTTTCTTAGATTTGCTTGAGGGCAAGCAAAGTTTTAAGTGTGGAGGATTTGATAACACTCAAATTATACATGTTTATATATGCGTTATTTATACTTTATGTATATTTATTGGTTAATAAAAAGAACTTTCGGTATAGAATAGAATATTTTGTCTTGTAATGGTTCAATGTTGATGTGTCGTGAAACAACGAAGAATACACGAAGATTTGAAGCTTAAAAAAAGAAATAACTCAAGCTGAAACGCTTTCCCGACCCTGTCCACTGTTATTGGGCCCATAACTCCATCTTAGACGAACTCCGTTTAGTTGGTTCAAGCGGCACAAGTCTAACGCACGAAAGAAACTATATTATCTACAACCTTGAAAATGGCCAAGTACTAACTTTCCCAAGGTGCGCGGTTTTTAACCAATGTGGGGCGCACTCTAACAAATTTAAAGCTTTTTTCCACCGCCTTAAATGTGCGTCGCACAAATAAAAACGTGCGTCACACTTTCAGTCTGATGCATTAAAAACATGAATTTAGCGTCAAAATTGACCACATTCATCCTTTTCTTGGTCTCCAAGCAAGTTTTACCCTATAAATACCCCCCCCCCCCCCCAAAAAAAAAAACTCCAGGGAAACACACACCAACACATATCTTACACACAACTCATACTATCATTAGAGAAGAGGAGAAGTGGTAAGGATCTTAGGATCCAATGATCCAAACACCCCTCTACACCACCATGCTACCACCATATCACCACCACCATCATAGCCACGAATTTCTAGAGTTCTAACACCATATCTAGACCGCATACCATCCATTTCCAGAATCTAAACACTTCCTACTTTGATTCTTAAAAGATTCACAGCAAATTCTCTTGAGATCATCACCATAAACCTTGTTACCAAACACTCTATTTGGTGATATAATATGGATTTCTAGAAGTTGCTTGGTATATTTTGGTTTATCTCAGTAGTATTTGGTTGTTTGTTGATCATGGAACTATTGGTTTTGGGTTGGTGGTTGCCGTAGTCGAAATATTGGTAATGGTACTTTGTTCTAATATGTGAAACATGAAATAATCTTTGGATGATTTTGCTATGACTTATGAATATACATGTTTATGAATTTGATGTTATCTTGCTTGGATCATTGTTTATCTTTTTATATATCATTGCAATTGAAATAGGCCGAAAGGATTAATTGTCTTAATGTATTTTGAATCTTGTTGGCCATACGAATCAATATCATGCTTGTGAGAATTGTGTGGTAAAATGATAAACAACCTAAGTGGAATAATGTTTAAGACCCTTCCTTATGTTGACCGACCGGGTTGGGAGGAATTTATATGTATGCATATTGGATATAAACCATTCTTAATGCGCTCGTGATGATGTAGTATACAGGCCAAAAGGATTCTATGTTATCATTGGTAGATATGATTGTTATTATGATTACTCGTCATATAAGACTTGTATGCTTTGTTTATATAAAGTCTTGCTCTATCTCTATCTATTATGTTATGTGGATCATGTTTTGTTTCTTGCTTGCTTTATACGCACGTTTTGGCTTTATGATCCATGACAATCATTTAGCTTTGTTATTTGATAAACAATCTGTGAATTGCTACAAATCCTGTGGAACGACCTGGACTTACCCAATACTATATTATACTCGAATAGGGTATACTTGCCTGAATGTTGTGTTTTTGGTCAAAATTGGTATTTCTAGTTATTATAAATTTAAAGCTTGGAAAACACACATCAATGATGCTGATAAAGACAAAGGCCCTTCCGCTGGATCAGACTGAGGGTTAAAGAGATGGAAAACAAGCAAAGATACTAAACCATCTAAGAAGGCCAAGTCGACTGAAACTTCCAAAGGCACGTCAAAATCTCAGCCAAAATCTATTGTCAAGTCTGCACAAGCAGAGGAGACAGTGTTTGAGGCTGGAGACACTCAAGAGTTACAAAATCAAGGACAAGACATGGGTAATACTGATGATCAACCCAATGTAGAAGAGGCTCCAAAGCATGACTGGTTCAAGAAACGTAAAAGGCCTCCGACTCTTGATTCAGATTGGAATGTTAGAAAATCAATTTACTTTAGGCCACCTTAAACGTGGATCAACAAAAGTGCTCAAGCAGATAACCTCCTCTTTCTTTTGATGAGCTTATTAGCACTCCTATCGACTTCTCAGCATATGTCATGAACCATCTCACACCTTGTTGGACCAACTTTTAATATTCTTAAAGGGATATGCAAAAGTCATGTGGAAATCGAGTATAACTTTAAAGAATGTTATAAAGCTGTAACTGATCGATTGGACTGGAATAACCCTGAAGGAAAGGAATATCCGTTTAACCTTAGCAAGCCTCTACCGTTGATTATGAATTAAGGTCGTTAAGTTGTTCCCGTTGACTACCTCATCAACAATGATCTCGAGTATCTGAGGGGAGGAAGCTCAAGCAAGAAATATATGACTTCCACAACAAAAACAAAGGCTACTAAATATGATATTCTAGGCATTAAATACATGGTTCCATCGTTATGAAGTCTGGTAAAGGTAGCCTATGATAGATATGTTGTCTGGGGAATTTCTCACTAGGGTCCTAAACGACAACGATTCTATAGATTCACAAGCAACAGGGTGTCCAAATATATTGTGTACTCCACAAAAAGAATTATAGCAGTAACCAAATTGAAAGTTATGAAGTGTTATGATTACGGTTATCCGGCGGAGATTGAAGTCCGAAGAAAAGATTAGCAATTATACAAATTCAATGAAGGTGACTTTCCAAGACTTCACCTGCATGATATTGAAGACATGTTGCTTCTCTTGGTTTAAAAGAAACTCTCTAATCATGAAAGAGATGTCATTTTTGACTTAGGTATGGCATTATGGATGTTTACCAGACGTATTGTCATTCTTTAACGGGTAGAAGACCTTCACCTGGGAGTCGAAAGCTACCAGAATAAGCTCAATATCACCAAGCCAAAGACATTCAAGCCCGACATCTCCAACAGAACTCCATACACTGCATACAGCAATCCTCAAGGAATTATCTATGTAGACAAGTATAACAGAAATAGGTTGATGCGCTCGGATGAACTTTACAAGTTTAGTGATGGGATGCTCACATCTGTTAGAAATGTTCTTCATGATATTGCTTCAAACCTGAGGATGGATTACTTGTTGAAGAGAAGATGGGGTAATTTAGACATATAGAGGTCTCACATCATGATCATGGCTATCGATAAGCTGCTGCTAGAGAGAAGGTTAATGAGGAGCTTGGAAAAGTTCGTTGGTGGGAGAGATTACGGAGAAGACTTCAGACTGCTTGAACGGACAATATGACTTTGTCATATTTTTGTCCTACTCCATTTCAGGTCATAGTCTCGTAATTATAATCTTGTGAATATGTAAATAAGTAGTGTTAGACTATAAGTAGGCATGTATAGTGTTTGAGTGCGAATTTTCAAGAATTTCTTAGTAAATTCAAAAAATTTCAAATTAACGCACTCAAACACCATATAATTCCCTCATAATTTAAAAGGGAAATAAGCTTGATATATAAATAGAATATTTTTCTTCCCAAATAATTTTCATACATATTTGAATCAATTGATATCCAAAATATCAAAAGATTTGACATTTTTGATAAGGGGAGAAGATGTGATTGAAATATATATAACTTCTATAATGTGATCTTAAAGACTCATGTGTGAACTCCTGTCCTCGTGTGCGCTAAACATTTTCGGTTATCGATGCACATATGCAGGGGGAGCATTTCTAAAAAGTAAAACCATCAAGGTACTAAATGTTTTGATTTATATCAAAGTACCTTGATCGATGTTTTTCAAATGGTTTTAAGGCTGTGAACAATACCAAAAGACCGACCATGTATGTAATTAATTAGAGTTATAAGGTGGTTAGGTATAGGTGTTTGTTCTCATGATCCATCCAGAACTGGAGGGATCTACCTAAGGACATTCCATTAGTTAGAATAGAAGTCCTTAGGTATGATAAAAAAGAGAAAAAGTGAGAAAAGGGAAAAATGCAGACTAAGACAGAGCTAACACTAGAACAAACCCAACAAGGTGTTAGTTATGAAGTCTTGGTAAGCATTGAAGGGGTTGAAGAATGAAAAAGAAAAGTTAAGATAAATGGTGAAAAGAAAGAAGCCCTCCTTACACTTAGGCAGAAACTGGTCAATACATATGCTATCAGAAACACTAAGCTGTTGTCTGGTATTGAAGATAGTCATCATGGACCCCCAGTGATGCGATGCACAACCCTCCCTAGCCACTCAAGGTCTCTCAAAAGATTCTTGTTTCATTTCTCACGAAGATTACACGCATTTCTATCGACTCTGTCACTTTGAGTTAGTTGGTATTAAAAAGGTGGCAGTCTACTCCAGCCTTCGATTACTAAAACCAAATGTGCACTAATGAGTTTAGAGCCAAAAGCGATCATCCATAAATCTTACTAGGACACTATTTAAATATATTTGTTGTTCACACACTATGAAGACAAGTAATAACTTAAGAGTCCTACGCATTATCCTTGTGATATTGCCAGAACATCAGAGTGATACTAAAGTATACATAATGACAATGGAAATCCTTCCAGAGCCAACATCAAACAAGCTCTGCGGTAGGTAACTTGTGAGATCCTATATGGATCAAACTTGTGACATCGGATATCGATTTGGTCTAGACTATAAATTGATGATTGATGAATTTTGAAATGCTTAAAACTCTCGATGTGTCACAAAATCACTTTAGCAAGTGACACATCAATTGATTTTCAAATCAATTTTTTAATTCAATCGGTGAGACTTTGTCTTATTGGTTCACTCATACCGTGTTGTCTGCTTTGAGACGCTCCGGTAATGAGAAAGGCTAGTGTAGCTGCGAAACCCTGTCAAGGAGATTCTTCTGAAATCTACCTGATCACAACCAATATTTATACTGATTATTGGGGAACCGTGGTTATTGCAACCGTATTCGACGAAGTTATAAAGACACTTTCGTCCATACATGTTGTTTATCACTCACCCATTCATGCAGGCAAACCCGATGGTGGCAGCAGCTAGTTCAAGACAAGTCAAGATTCATAGCCACATGCTCATACTCGATCGAAATATGTTAAGACATCATGAAAGCTCAAGTACATATTTCAAGACTTCCGCTACTCTGACACTGTACGTCTTTCTTGAAGTGATGATGTATTAAAGTTAAATAATTTTAAGAAATTTCCGCAACAATGATACTGCACGTCTCCCATGAAGTGACGAAGTGTTAAAGTTAAAGACTTTCAAGAAAGATGGTTACACAAGCTTTCAAACTAAAGTAAAGTATGAGCACATCGACCCGAAAGTCACAAGTACATAAGATGGCGTAAGATCACAAGATAATGATCAGAGATTATGTTTGGTTGATGATCTCAAAGAAGTTCAAGTTCACCTACAAGTTAAGCTTAAAGGAATAAGCTCAAGCCTAAAGTCTAAAGATCACTATGCATATCACAAGTTGAAAGATAACGATTCAAGACCTCGAGCAAAGACGAAGGCATTCATAGAATGCTAGGCTTAAGATTTTTGTAAAAGGATGTGACCTCCCTTAGGGGGAGATTGTTAGAAATCAAGAAAAGACTCGGTCACACCTAGAATACTTAGCTCGTAGGTCTAAGTTACTTTTTGGAACCTTAGTAAGGTATAAAGGCCCAAGGCCCATGGAAAGCCCACACAAGGTCCATGGCCAGCCACATAGATGGTATAAGTACCCTTTTCATTGCTTGGAGAGGGTGTTGGTTGTTTACTTTCTCATTTCATTCAAGCTAATATTCTCTCTTCCTTTATCTGTCTAAAAGTGTTCATCCTTCCACTTTCTCCTCCTCTATATTCTTTGTCATTTGACTGTGATTTAAGATAGTTCTTACATATTATACACTTATCCAAATATGTTCTATGCAAGGTCTGTAAACCCAAGGTCGTCCTCTAGTGTTATATTTCCAGTGAGAGTTTCTCTAGGAAAAGTTATTCGTCGACTTCACTTACACTTGAGTCAACATTTTTTTTTTTTTTTAATCGGAAGATAAATGATCGGGCGGCAAAACATTTTATGTACCTTTTTCTATCTTTAATTCAATAACAAATTCTTAGCAAGAGCAGTATCCAATGAGATCTAAGGCGTGTTAGCATCTTGTTTCTTGAATTGGTGCCTAAGAGCTGAGTGATCAGTTTGTACGATCGTCTTTGATAATACCAGATAGGATAAAAAATTTTCAAATGCAAAGAATACAACCATAAATTCTTTTTCAGTGATTGTATTATTTTATTGAGCTGCTTTGAGAGTTTTGCTTGCATAAGTAGAGGGTAAAAGTTTTTACCTATCTTTTTTGACCTAAGAGATTGCTCTAAGTGTGAAATCACTTGCAACACACATGCGTTTCAAAATGGGATCTGATTCTAGTTTTGTAGGCTTACGATCCACAGGAGCTCACATGTGACTTTTCTTTATAACAATATGAATGCGTATTAGACATTCATCATCGAATATCGAATGGAGTATCTTTTTCAAGCAACTTGGTGAGAGGACGTGCGATTTTTGAGAAATCTTTAATGAATCTTCGCTAGAAACCGGAATGTCTTAGAAAACTTCTAAAACTTTAATATTCAATAGGGGTGGAAGTTTATAAGATTACGTCAATCATGCTGCTTTGTCGACTATGAGGAGCCTGTTTCCGGATACCTAGGTCCAACATCAAATTTCTTCCTTTTGACCATGCAGTAGATATTTTCCCCCATTAAGGACAAGATTGCAATCTTTGCATACGTTGAAGCATTGTATCTTGATTTGTTCAACTAGTTACAAAATAGTTTCAAAGATGGACGACATCATCCATGAATATCTTCGACGGATCTTCGCACTTATCAATTCATGATAGATAGCCAGCATGCCACTTTGGAAAGTAGCTAAGCATTAACATAAACCGAAAGGCATTCTCTATAACGTATAGTACCAAAAGTACATGTGAACCCTTATTTTCCTTGTCCATAGATCGAATGGGTATTTTTGTAAAGTAATCCAGAAAAACCATCAATGGAATACAGAAGTATTTATTCCTACGAGTCTTTCTTACATTTGATCCATGAATGGCAAAGGGAAATGGTCCTTTGTGGTTGCTTCATTGAGTTTACGATAATCAATGCATACTCGACAACCTATAAAAGTTCTTGTTGGAACAAGTTCATCTTTTTCATTGGTAAAAATTATAATACCACCTTTTTTGGGTATACAGTGAATGGGACTTACCCAAGGGCTATCGACGATTGGATAAATTATATCTGTATTGAAAAGTTTAACAATTTATTTTTTCATAACTTCTTTCATGTTTGGATTCAATCTTTTTTGTTTTTGAACAACTGGTTTTTTGTCTTCTATAAGTTGAATTTTATATTTACAGAAAGAAGGATAGATTCTAGGAATGTCTGTGGTTTTCCAAGGCAAAGGCTTTCTGTGTCTTTTAAGGACAAAAACTAACTTGTTTTTCTTTTGTTTAGAGAGCTAAGATGATATGATCACCGAAGAAAAGACAGGGTTCTTCCAAGAATGTCTATATTTCTAGATTATCAGGGAGTAGGTTGAGTCAAGATCCATAGGAAGGTTCTTTCAAGAGATGTTTTGAGTCTTAATATCGGTGTGAAAGGGTGATTTTTTTTCAAATGTGGTTTGTGGGGGTGGAGGCTTCGTGTCAGTGATATCGGATGTCAGTAGTTCTTCATCGACAGTCATTGTCAATGAAATTCAACATAACGAATTCTGCAAAAACATTTTCTTCGAGGATGGTTCCTTTGATGGAAAGGAGGATTCCACTGCACTACCTTCATCGGAGAAGACATCAAAATACTTTCTCTACATTTCCACATCGATGGCAATTTTAGACGAAACATATCATCGTTTGATAAGAATGTTTCATCGCAGAATCGATGTTAAATAAGATCATTCATTTAGTCGCAAACTCCGAGTTGGAGTGCTTCCGTTTTAACACTCGAATTACTGCATTGGTAGTGTGAAAAAAGGTCTTTCTAAGATAAGGAGAACTTTACAGTCTTCTTCCATTTCGAGAATAACGAAATCGGTAGGGAAGGTGAGTTTACCAACTTCAACGAGCATATTTTTAGCTATTCCAACAGGATATTGGAATGATCGATCGGCTAATCTTACGCTCATTTTAGTAGGTTTGAGAGTTTTGAGAAATAACTTTATGTATAAGGAATACGACATGGTATTTATGCTAACACCAAGGTCGGCTATAGCATTATATGAGAAATCTCTTTGTTGAAGTTACATGGAATGAGAAAACTTCTAGGGTCTCCAAGTTTTGGTGAAACTTTGTTTTGAAGTATGGCGGAACTTTCATCGCTTAGGAAAGCGGCTAAAATTTATTTGATTTTGTGTTTGTTACTAACGAGTTCCTTGAGAAATTTGCCATAGTTGGTCATTCCGGCTAAACCATCGACAAGAGGTACGTTGATTCGAATGGCTCGAATCATGTCGAGGAATTTTCCATATTGAGCTTTCATTTTCTATTTTCTGAGGCTTTGAGGATATGGGATT
The DNA here is from genome assembly GCA_026074375.1 of Tanacetum coccineum. Lineage (NCBI taxonomy): Eukaryota > Viridiplantae > Streptophyta > Magnoliopsida > Asterales > Asteraceae > Tanacetum > Tanacetum coccineum. The sequence continues at coordinate 40,694 of BQNB010001700.1, forward strand.
TTTGGTTTGTATGGTTTGGGTATCGGTGTTTCTTTAACTGGTTTTGGTTCTTTAGGTTGTGTAGGTTCATCATCTTCATCATCGCTATCGAAGTTGATAGGAGTTTCAGAATCATTAGGTTGGTCATTTGGGTTCATTGGCGGGTCATAGATTTTACCACTTCGTGTAAATACAACATTTACATGTTCATTTTGAGCTTGTGGTGGTTGATAAGGTTTAGATGAGTTACCTTTTGGGTTAGGTTGAGTGTTACTGGGAAGAGATCCAGAAGGTCTACCAGATTGCTTGTTAGCAAATTTGTCAAATTTAGCTTCGAGATTTTAGATTGAGGCTTGATGATTTTTGGTTGTTGTTTCGAGTTTATTTTTGAGATCCATAAAGGTATCTTTGACAAAAAATTAGTCGAGTGTTGAGCTTTTATTAAATTGATTAGTTGTTTTTGAAGGCCGAGTTTATCATCAGAGTTAGATTGATAGTTGTCTCGGTTGTAATCGTTTCTTCCGCTTGAACGCCAATTATCACGGTTTGAATCACGGTCGTGGTAATCATTGTAAAAACAAGTACGACGGAAGGTTTGCATGAATTTTTCTTCTTCTTCACGGGACATGGGTATGTCATCATCGTTATGATCAGGGTTTAGTTGTTTTGAACGAGATTGAAATTCTTTATACTGAGCATCTATTTTCATGGTCATGGCATCTATTCGGGCCATAATTTTGTCAGTGTTAGAATTACTGCTACTTTCATCGACGAAAGCAAAGGTTTTTTTTAAGAGATGGTTTTGTTTTTTGGTTTTTAGCCTAGTCGGGCTTGAGTAAGACTTTGTCTTCGAGAAGTTGATAAGCTTGATTCGAAGTTTTATAGAGGAAAATACCATCGGCTACGGCATTTAGAACTTCTTAGGTAGTTTCGTTAAGGCCGTGATAAAAGATTTTTATGATGTTGCCTTTGGATAGATTGTGACCATGGCAGTTTCTGAGCATTTCCTTCATACGGAGCCAAACATCGGTTAGAGATTCGTTTTCATGTTGAGAAAAGGCTTAGATTTCTTTGAGGAGTCGATCGAAAAGAGCTGGGGGAAAGATTCGGCTAATGAAAGCGGTTTGAAGTTCATCCCACGTTTTGATAGTTCCTTTGTTTAGTTCATCCAGCCATGTTTTTGCTTCTTTAGTGAGTGATAGGGGGACATCATCAGGCGGATAGATTCATTCTCGGTGTCTCTGTATTTAAACATATCACATATTTTGAGGAATTCATGAATGTGTTTATGAGGATCGGTTTTAATTCTACCATCGAATTGGTCTCCTTTGACAAGAGTCAAGTTGGTACCTTTAATGGCAAATTGGTTTGCGGTTTTAGAAATGGTTATTGTGGAACCGGTAGTCGGAGCGACAACATGGGTTCATCATCCATGGGATTGAGGTTTTGAAGGGTAACGAGAAAGTGTTGGAAGTAATTGATGTCGAGAATTGGCGTGGATTGTTTCTTTGTTCGAATGGAACTATCATGTGTCGTCAACGAAGTCTTCGATTCAGAGTACGTTCAGGTTCAGGTAATGGTTTGACAAGTTTAGAGTTGGAAGCACGTGTATGCATCCAAAGGAGAATTTGTTTGGGTTAGTTTTCCAGAAAATTGTACATCGATTTTTTTGAAAAAGAGGAGGAATGTTAAAAATTATTTTAAAAGTTTTATTACAGAACAACTTTGAAATCCCCGGCAGCGGCACCAAAAACTTTGATGTGTTTCAAAAGCTTTAAATTTATAAGACAAAAATTACCAATTATTAGATGGAAACACATGGGTAAAAGTATAACCGACGTATATAGTATAATCGTTTTAGGTAAGAATAGGTCGTCCATAGGGATTTGCGTAGTCTTCGAATAATCAGATGAAATAAAAACTTTAACAGACTTAAATTAAACTAAACTGAATTCAATAATGAGGAAGATGACTACTCGGATAATTTCATATAACTCATAAGTAATGGTGATAGTTACGATTTCAAATTTAGGACTTTAATTTATAAAAAGGGTTTTCTCGTCAGAAAACGTTTTCACAAATTAACTTGTTTAACTTAAGACTTACATTTAGTTAACTCGATCAAATGTGTCACTCAAATAATCCAATTACTATTATATCAAATCTATTTCGTTTATCAAATAACGTAAGTGGATTTCTCATCACAAACGATAAAGATCGTAGACAAATCTTTAAAACTATATAGTTCACAACGGGTCTTTCAACCTATACAGGTGTGAGTATTTAATCAAAGTTGATAATCAAAGTTAATAAGATTGGACACGATAGGATTTTAACATAAGCTCAAGATTAACAAGATCGTAATTATACCAAATGCTTATTCATTATATTATTTTCTCCGACTAGTCATGAGAGATTTAGCCTCTCATGGCTATGAAGTTCATAACAAAATTAAGTAGATAAACAATAAACATACTATGTCCGGGTAAGAATATGGATCAAAATCTACCCGTAACAAGTATAGAATCGTAGTACAACCTTTATTTCTTCTAAATATTAGAATAAATTACACGTTTCGTTCCTATGGTTTATACCAAATAACACTTTTAGTCCCTATTCGATTTTAAGTACACCAATCGTCCCTAATTTTCAAACTAGTTGAATTGATGATCCTTATTTGGTAAAAATAGGGACCAAGTGTGTAATAAATTTGTTTGAAATGTATTACACGTATAGTCCTTATTTTCCATAATAGGGCTATCAATGAAACATGTTTGATAAACTAGGAATTATCTATGTAATTAAAATCAAATAGGGACGAAACGTGTAATTATCCTAAATATTATGATGTTCTTCTTCGTTCTTCATGGTTTGATCTTCAATCTTTAACTTCAATTGTTTTTGAAGTGGAATATGATTAAGGGAATTGAGTGGAATGATAATGATTTGATGAAGAGATGAATGATTTGGCTTGAAATTCATCTTTCATTTATAGGCTGAGTGGGGGTCGAAGTGCGGCACACAAAGATATTTATGCGGTGTACTTTTGTTAAGTCGGTGGGGAAATCATAAATGCTGCTTGGATGTGCGGAACACAAAATAAATTGTGTGGCGTACTTGGCGAGTTAATGCAGACTTCATTTAATTATCTTTAATTCTTTGACTCGGTATGAAATGCGGCGCACAAAGGATTTGTGCGGCGTACTTATGGTCTTTTTCAGCTTTGGTTCTTTCTTTTCTTCTATCTTGCTTTCCAATAACTATAAACACTTGAACTTTGTTCTTTTTGAGCTCGGAATGACTTCAAGTGAACCTGCACATAATTCATGCTATTAAGTATCAAGAGTTCACGAGAAATGATAAAATATATAAATAACGCCACCAAAAACATGTATAATTAAGGCGTTATTACCAATGTTTCGCCTTTGATTGGGGCTGTAAGTGTTGGTAATATTTACATGAAGTCTTTCATCTTTCGAAAGGCTTCTTTTGCTTCCGTACTCCACTGTAAGGTCTTCTTATCTGTACAGCTTTTGAGAGCTTTGAAGAACGGTAAAGACTTGTTGGCACCCTTCGAAAGGAAGCGACTTAATGCAAGAGATAGTTGCCCATAATATGGCTCACCAACTTTACTTGCCTCTATGGGGGGCTCGCTCCGGGGAGGTTTGGGTCACTTATAATACATGGCTCTACGAAGGAAGGCATAGCCTCTTACCTAAAGGAAGAGGCTCTGGATTCGGAGCATATGCAATATGACATTTCTTTTCTGTAATTGTTATGATAAGAAAATGAATGCAGTGTAACACCCCCAATACAGTCGCATTCAGACTGAATATCCGGTTGAGAGTGCAACTACTTCATAGATCAAATACGCCATATAGTTATATAAAAGACACGACCCAGTTGAAAGTCGCTTAAGAACCGAATCCACATTAGATTTAACAAATAGAGTTATGTACATAAGTCCGAAACTTCACTTATATCATTGTTCAAAATACAAAGACTTTTAGTCCATAACTAATATATCCTCAAAAGGTAATGCAACAAATCTTAAATGCAATACGACTTCCCAAAATACACAAATCACACTCAACCAAATAGTATCCCTTGTCTGATTAACACCACACATTGATCTCCTGAGAAAAACATTGCTTAAAACGTCCAACAATAAATTTTTGGTGTAATTCATAGGTTTGTTAAATAGTATAATGTTGGGAACCGGCAAGATTTCCCACATGAGTAATGCAACAGATGCAAACACATAAAATAAAATTATGCTCTTTTCCTAGCTCACGGCACTAAAGCTCGACATTTATGATTTCGCAATATAAATTGCCCAACATTGGCCTATGATGAAACCAAAATAAATAGCAGAAACACACCACAAAAAAAATTACAAAAGACCAGCACAACTGTACTAAACACCCCGCAAACAAACCAAATCCACGACAGGACATAACGATTCGTTGTCTGGCAATACCTAACATCAGTGAGCTGACTCCTCTCCGAACAGGGATGTCAATCCCAAATAGATCTATTTATAACATACGCGCTCACAAGTAATTGACAGTTCATGATAATGGGCTCAGAGGGTTATCGCTACTTAGGCAAACACGTAATCATAATGTGAAATGTCCACTTATGTCCAATTGTAAACATGCATATGTTTCTCACCCCAAAACTTGTAAATCTTTATAAATGTAAAACATGGGGCTATGAACTCACCTTGAGTGAGTGAATCGATAATGTAAATCACTAATAGAAAATGCGTCACGAATATGCCCGAATGCAACCTTATTAATTATAGGTCGTATGAGTACTAAGTACTTTGAATAACTAATACCGTATATAATTATATATAGCTACATCACCATCTAATTGTATTCGTAAAATCATATTTATAAAGTTAAAATGTTTATAAATATTTCTTTAGTAAAAATGGCGCAACTTTATCGTTTTAAGTCCGTTTCTTACGTTTCTTATGTCCACGCTTTCGTATTAAGAAAAGTTATCAAAATATTACATTTTCATATTTTAAGTCCTCTGGTGAACAGTAATTTTACTGTTCATATGCTTTTATAAATTTAACTATCGTAAACTCGTAAACGTCGTATCTTATTCGTTTTAACTCCGAATTTAGTGATTCTTTCGAGCACGTCTTTGTAATTAAAAGTTTTATCTAACTAATGTATTTTACAAAATGTATCTGAGATGAATAGTGATTTTTACTGTTCATTGTTTATAAAATTATTTTTATAAGCTTTAATTATCGTAAACACGAAAAAATCCATAACTTCTTCGTTATTGATCGAAAAATTATGATTCTTAATGTTTTGGAATCCTAAAATTATGTACTTTCTGAGAAAATTAACCAATCATTTATATCAGAGGTGCATTTTAATAAGTTTTTATAAAATTTCTTTTATAAACGCGTTTATTATCGTATAACTTGCAAATGCCGTATCTCCTTCGTTATAAATCGGTTTTTCGAGTTCTCTACATGCCTACGATCCTTGTAACTTGTAGTATTTAATAAAAATATAAAATAAATATGTTATATTTCGAATTAAAACAGAAACTTTTGATCATTTTGCTAAAATGTGTTTAAAACTTGTTTTTATAACTTTTTAGTTTAGTCACTTTGTTACAAGTCCTCTACAACACAATATATCACATGTCTCATATGTATTAGGTCCTTTAGTCCATTATTTGTCCAAGAGTGCAAGTCCTCATATTCCATTTGCTTATAAACTTAACAAGTAAACCTTTTAGGTAACTAGTTTATATATACTCTTTATAAAGAAATCAACACTTGTATAATACTTATACTTCCATTCTAACATGTATTTAACATTCATATAACATGTGACAAAGTTCATCAAACCATGAACTAGTGTAAAAATCCATTTTACAAGTTAATAAGTTTTCTAGATGGTGATTAACTATATAAACATAATATACATATGAAATCACAAATGTAAAGAGTTTAAGGGTTTTAGATAACCTTAGTATGATGTATGGTGATAAACAACAAGATCTAAACCCTAGTTTAGATAATAAACCCAAGCTTCCAATACAAAGAAAACCCTAATTCTTATGAAACCCTAATCTTGATCCTTGCTTGTTTAACCCTTTTAAACTCTAAACTAAACCTTCAAACCTTCTTGGTATACCTTAGATATGATGTAGGAATACTTGTATATGTTGTAAATAAATTTTGTATGGATTGTTTAAGGGTTTTGATTTTGGTCGTGGCCTAGGAGAGCAACAAAGGGAGTATTTGTGTTGATTTCACTAAAGAAAATGTCTTGTATGTTTTACTTACTAGTTAGGCATTCTTATATACTATGAAGACTAGTCAAGACTTCTATTAGAAGTGGTCAAGATTCAAAGGGACAATGGGAGGGAATTAAGGAAGTCTTATGGTCAAAACTAGTGAAAGTCCTTAAGGTTTAATGAGAAGGGGTTTGTACAAGTTCTAGTTGTTAGTTTGTGTGCTAAGTGTTCCTTTGGGATCACTTTCTACCCGAAATTTTAGGGGAGGGAGTACTAGAAATATCTTTGATCTATTATATGCAATATCTAGTATTTACTTGTAGCTTAAAGTTGTATATAGTAAGTGTAAAGTGTAAACTTGTAACATTTAGTTTTTAGTTGGTTTCCTTTATGTAAATTCGGCTACCATGAGTAACATAGGTAACTTTTTATAAAACTTTAAGCATTGGGTATAAAAATAAGTATTTGTTGAAGCGTAGAAAAGTTTTGGTGGTTCCGTGAATGCCTAAACGTATTTTATTGCGAAACGTAAACACTTTACGTAACCAATAAAAATAAAATGTGCAAAGTTAATAATTATCCTCCAAATAATTATCTAACACTTGCTTGACGTAAACATTTAATTGTTTGATGCCCGTTTACGTTGAATGATAATTTTTAGCTTACGCGATTTAACTTAACGATTAAAATTAAAAGCAAACGCGGACAAGATCAAAAATAAATAGTGGATTAAATGACGTCGTAAAATGACCTGAAAATACGGATTTTTACAGTCTCCTCCTGTTAAACGAATTTCGTGCCGAAATTCAGTTTGAGTTGCCTTCCGGAGCGGTGTTAATGAAGAGGTGTGGGTATTATATTTTTTATATACATGAACAGTAACCCCAACGGCTATGAACAGTAACCCCAACGGTTACTTCCTCTTTTTAAATACCAAATTTTTATCCTCCATTTCTCCATACAACACTAAATCTTTCACTTAAATTTTCTCTTATCCAATCCTCAAAAATGTTGCACATCATTACACTCTTGGCGATGGCGAGCGCGTTAGCACTCGACATTTATCTTTCCTATGCCCCATACGAAGAAGATTTTTAGTATCTGGCCTTTATTCTCGTGATTCTCGCGCCGATCATCGTCCTTGCTATTTGCGTGGATCTACTTTGAAAGAAATAGTTATCATTGCTAGGGGAGGGTTGTAATAAAACTTGTATTTCCTTTATGTTCTTATGTAATCTTATTTCTAAGATAATAAACGAATGTTGTGGCAACAAATCTTTTTGTTATTATTATATTTTTTATGTCTTTCGAATATTTCGTTACCATGCTTAGTAACTCGTTTGCATTCCCCTTCTAAATTGCTTTACTTGAGCATTCAAGATTAGTGAAGTTGGTTTAATATTTATTGTTGCGACCAAGGCTCGGCTTCTAGTGGGCATATTCGTTCCCTTCTGCTTAGCGCGTCAATTATAACATTTCTCTTAGGGTGATAACGAATTTATATCTATGGTGGTGTCGTAACTACTAAGTTCTATGGTATTACGTAGACGTTGAAAATGGTGTATTGGTGTATTCCTTAACGGCGAGTAAACTTGTTAGTGGATCGTCCTAGGGTGACTAGGGATGTGTCTTGACTTTTAGACATAGGATTTTGTATAAAATTATGTCGACTTTATATAGTACGGGGGTGTAAGAGTTTACTTAGTTATTATGATTATTAGTTTGGTTCCTCGTGAAAAATACATTTTATGAATACGCACACAAAACTTGATATAAATAGAAAATTGTTTCTTGACGAGAAATTTTAAGGTGACTACTCTCAGCATGGGCATGGTTCTTCTTGAATTATATATAGGTGATCAGGCCATGTATAATTAAGGGCTAACGATGCGATGCTCATTTTCGTCAAAATTGTGTTATAATTTCATAATATTGGTGGGAGTAGCTTACATAAATAAGTAGAGAATTAAAGTAATTTTGATAAGATTTTCACAACACATTGATTTGATAGATAATTTGAAATCATTCGTACAATACAACGAAAATTTGAGAGAAAATACAATGAGAATTCTTAAAGGAATAGAGTTTAAGCATCGATATCATCCTCCATGTCGTTAAGGTCTTGATTTGTTTCTCCTCCTCCTAAGGCATACACCATTCCACGTGCTTCAGTACCTTCAGCTTGGTTTTCATGGTTTTGGTTCTTCAATTCCGGGCAATCACTCTTGTAGTGCCCTTGATTCCCACATTCATAGCAAGTGAGGTTTCTCTGATTGTTAGTAGCAGCAGGACTCCTACAGTCTCGGGTCAAGTGGCCAACTCTCTTGCAGTTTGCGCACTTTACAGTGCACTGGCCATTGTGATGAAACTTGCACTTGTTGCACAATGGTAGAGTTCCAGCATACTCCTTCCTTTCACCAGGCCTAGCAGTATAAGCTATAGCCACACCTTGCTTCTTGGGAGGTTGTTGTTGAGCTTGGTTGTTGTTATCGAGTTTCCTCTTATTCTCAGCTTGACGTTCAGCAAAGGTGCTGATCTTCTTGTCCATCAGTTCAGTTGCAAATTCAATTGCATCCTGCATGGTCTTTGGCTTAGATGCCATCACACTTCCGTGAATCATGTCGGGCAAGCCACCGACATACTTCTCGATCTTATCCGACTCTTCAGGAAACATCCTAGCACACATCAATGCCTGTTCCTGGAAACGTTGGTTATAGCTTACCACATCGGTACCATTAACCTTCAGGTTCCACATCTCAACCTCAAGCTTCTTAATCTCTCCCCTTGGGCAGTACTTGTTGGTCGTCATCTTTTTCAGGGTTGTCCAGGTCATTGCATATGCAACATCGTGACCAACAGTCGTAACGTGGGCGTTCCACCACGTTAGAGCACTTCCAAGAAGAGTACAAGTGGCAAACTTGATTTAGTTTTCCACAGTGCAGTTGCTTATATAGAACACATTTTCCATTCTTTCAAACCACCAAGTCAACTCGACAACTCCTTCAGTACCCTTAAAATATAAGGGTTTGCATTTCATGAAATCTGGGTAAGTGCACTCATGAGCAAGAGGAGCTTGTCTCCTTATACCCGTTCCCGAATTATGGCTGTCATCGCCATTCATGCTTCTGTCAGCGTCACGTGCTGCCAATGCATCGGCAATGCCTTGGTCGATTAATGCCTTAAGCTGGGCATTGGTGACCAGTGTGGGGGTGGTGGTTGTTGTGGCTAGTGATGCCCTTGTGGTTCTTTTCTTTAGTGGCATTTTCTTCAAAATTACAAGAAAATATAATACACGTAAGATTTCATAAAATCATAAATGCGACATGACTACTGTAACAAGCAAAATTAAACTTATATAAGACCAGTAGTAATATACGTACTATAATATAAGCACGTATATTAATCATGTAAGCATCTAGTATGACCAACTAATGCAAACAAATAGTGTATGTATGTCCCGTTAAAAACTTTTGTATGATGCAATGTTTGTGAAAATGGTTATAGTCCAAGCAAAACATTTAACGTAGTTCTCTATAACCTTGGCTCTTGATACCAATCTGTAACACCCCCAAATTGGGTCGCAGCGGAATATGGGTTGAGAGTGTTACTTTATAGATCAATAGCACAAGATATATATAAGAATGATGGTATGTGCTTAAATACACATACCTTTTACCTTATAAAACAAGCTAAAAAGACCAATAATACATGAAAAATACATTGTATTCGTTTGTATTGTAAATTGTGTCTTGCAGGTACGGATATTAAATAAAAGGACAAAAACACAAAGGCAAAGCGGACAAAATAAAGCACGGGAATGGAAAGAGCACGGAAATCCGAACCGAAGGCGTACCCATCTTCTATGGACCAACCCGGGCCCACTTAATGGACCGGGTTAGCCGATTAAGAATTAAACTATAATAATATACCATAGCCCTTTTATAAACCTGTAATCCAAATCTATAAATCCCTGGCCTAATTCATCCAAATCAAAGCCCAACCCACACCCAATCAAAGTCTTAATTATAAACCTTGGTCAAAACTTACTGTATATCTTTCCCCTTTTGTTCCCTCTATTTTCACCCTACAACTAAATCAAACAGGGTAAAATCCTATTCACCCTCACACACACTCCCATCCTTTCTAGAAGCATAATCCTGACACATCTGACAACCCATTTAGCCACGCTGGTAATCCCCTATCATTTGATTGGCTTAGAGGACGTGGAATTGATCAAGGGCTCATGTTGATGGATTCAAGGTTTGTTAAAGATCAAGGGCTATTAATGGATGAAAGGGGAGCATCCTGAAGGCATAGAAGGTTCACCTCCTCACTATAAATAGGAGGCAAAATCACATAGAAGAGGGCATCTAGAGTAGGAGTAGGAGTAGAGTAGTTTAGTAGCTTATTAATAGCTTATTTTAGCTTATTATCTTTCATTTAATGTAATTTACTTTTCAAAAGCTTGTAATCACTTTCAGTTTTAATAAAATTCAAATTTCATTTATATTATGCCTTAAATTCTGTTTTACTTGTAAGCAATTATGGTTTAAAATATCCTAATAAGCTCTTATAAGCTCTCAAATTCTTCTAATCTATCTCTTATTAAGCTAAGCTTGTTTTAAGCTTAACTTAATAAGCTCATTACTATGATTACTTACAATATGGTCTTAACAAGCTGTTTGGATGATAAGACAAAAAGGAATGGGCTTATAGCTTTCTTACCAGCTTATCTTTAATAAGCTGGAGCTAGTAGAATAGCTCTAAGCGCATAATTAGTCCTTGTTTAAGCAAAGGACAATGGTATGTTTACTTTTACTTTTTAGCTCATTTTTCCTTTTTAGCTTATTAACTGCTTATTTCTGCTTATTTATGCTAATTCTCTACTTATTCATGCTTATTTAGTCTTTTATTAGCTTAATATGTCTTGTCTTTAGTTTAAATTAGCTTAGTTTAAGTTCTAGTTAAAACTGTCCATTTTTAAGTCATAATAGCTTATCAGTTTAGCTAATCATTTAGTGCTTATTCTTCTGAGGTTTTTGCTTATTTGTCATCATTTGTCATTGATATTTATCTATTTTCATAAAAATAAGCTTTTTAAAATCTGTTTTAGTTTTAAAATGGTTTTTAAAAGTTTAAAGGGGTGTTTGGCATAAGGAGTCTTAACACAAGTTAAGACTGCTTGGGTTATTTTTAGCTCGTAAATCAGTTTTAACAAGCTCATATTTAGTCTACAATCTAGTTTTTATAAGCTTAAAAGTGGTTTTGTCAAGTTTTGAAGTTTGTTTTATCCTAATTTTAAGTCTGCTAGGTTCATAAGTTGTTCAAACAGCTAATGGGTAAATTTTTGTACTTAAGGTATGGTTTTTATGGTTAATTTGAACCTCTAATGCATCATTGCATTGCTGCTTTGAGTCACATTACTTTGGAAAAGTTTTTTAAAAAACTTTGGTTCAAATTCAGTCAAATAGTTTTAGCTTTTAAAGATTCAGTAATGCAGATAAATTGTGGTTAGGATTTAGCTTATCTTTGGTTAAATTTTGTTTAAATTAGCTTATTGTGGTCCAAAGTTAATCGGTTTTAAGTTTTTTTTATGCCAATTTGATTTTTGAGTCTTAGTTTTTAGCTGCCAAAAGTGTCATTTCATAAAAAAGCCAAAAATAGAAGTGTGGTCTGTCATTTTTAATTGCCCTTTTCTAGCTTATTACCTTTAATGTTTTGCTTGAATTAAGCTTATTTGAGTTTAGTGCTTAATCTATTTTTGGTTTGCAGCTTATTCTTAGTGCTTATTTGTTAAAAATCTTAGCTTAAAAATAGGTAAAAATCTTTTTAAACTGATTTAGAGTCCAATTGTCTTAATGATTTTAAGTGCTATCTAGCTTATCCTACTTGCTTATTTTTAGTTATAAGTTCTTATTGAGTCTAGGTCTAAACCTGTTTTCATGTTTTAGCTTTTTCTTATTGCTTATTAGACTTATATGATAGCTTAAAAAATGGTCAAAATCCCTTTTAGTTGGTTTTAGAGTAAGCTGTCTTATAGTTTGTTTTTGCTTTTCAGCTACTTTTCTTTGCTTATTTCTTTGTCCTATGTGCTTATTAGGTATTCTAGTTTATCTGTTTTCAGCTTATTTGTCTTTTCTTATTGCTTATTGAGTCCAAAAGCTCAATACAGTTTCATTTAGTTTTCTAAAAGCCTTAACTTGTAATTAACAAAACTGTCACCTTTAAAAGCTTTTTCTAGCTTATTTTCAAAGTTTGACAAAAAGCTTCTTTATTAAAGTTTTTAGTTTTTGCTTATTTTTTAGTTTTTTCAAAAAGAAAATGAAAAATAAAAAGTTTTATCAAAAAGGGTGGCCACAGGTTTCGAACCTGTGACCTCCCCTTCACATACCCAACACTTTAACACACGCTCTCATCACCAACTGCCCTAGGGTCTTTTTCGTTTATACCTTTGCATAATTTAAATGTTATAGTCTCTTTAGTTTTTGCTTATTCGAGCTTAATAGCTTATTTTCTGCTTATCTCTTCAGCCAACTTTCCATTTTTTATTTTTCATAGATTCTTAATAGTTAAAAGTATTTTTCCTAATTTTTCCAGATTTTTAATAATAAGTTTACTATTTTTAATATTTTATTTAGATTAAATCTGTTTTTAATTCATAAACAATAAAATAAAAAATATAATTTATTTTTCAAAAATTATTTTAATTCATTTAGGTTTTATAAATTTGAATTTTAAGTTTTTAGAGTTTATTTTACTTTATTTTTTCCTTCCCATTAGTCGTTAAATTTCCGTTAAGTGTTTAATTGACGTTTAAATTTAATTGTGTCCTTATTTTTAGTGTGCCTTTAATTTTAGATTAGATTGCCTTTATTTGCTTTCCATTTTCGTTATTAGAATTAAAAACCAAAATCCAAAACTTTTTATGACATTCAAGCTCGATTCCCGACATAAATGTAAATTTCCATTCACCTCTCACCGAGGAGAACGATACCCGTGTTGATTACTTATTATTCTTTCATAAGAATAATTTGTATGATACTTTGCTTATGTATAGTATATATATATATAATATTTATATATATATAATATATATTTATATTATATATTTATAATATTTATGAGGGTTTATTTGATTTGATAAACGTATTTAGAACGATATCAAATTGGCGCCCGTTAACCGGGAGAGATGTAACTTCGAGCCTTGAAGATCCTTTCCCCGTGAAAGTTTTCGTTTTATTTTACATAAAAATACAAAAATATTCTACACTTCTATTCTTATTTTCTTTAATTTTAATATTAAAAATAACCGTTTGTTAATTATCGTTTCGGCTCATCTTTAGTTAACAAACTATAAGAGAGGTATAAGGAGGGTCAATCCTATGAACTTCGACCCGAAAGGAGAAGGTTCTTAAAACGCTTCGCGCTTACCCGCTCCTCCGCTTCTTTGTGCGTTTTCTAGAGAGCTTCCGTGCACTTTTGACTTGCGGTTACCAAAAATATTTTTCTTTCTTATTTTTATTATTTCTTTTTCTTATGTTTTATTTGAAACATTTATAAATATTCTTTTTTATCCTCTTATTCGTTTAATTCTTATCTTCTTAACCTTCTTATCTGACTATTCTTCAAAATGTCTTGGTTTTCAAGATGCTCGTGGTGTGGAGGATCGTTTAACGGTGAAAATTATCAGCATTGTACAAATGTGAGTTTTAGAGACGAATATGTCCGTAAACCCAAACCCATTTCAAATGATGAAACACCTGATTTTTCCTACCCACCTTCACAAACCCAAACATCTTCGTTAGACCAATGGCATTGTTTTCATTGTAAAGATCCGTTAGAAAAAGGTGAACGTTGTAAACGGTGTTCTTGCAAGTGGTGTGGATCTGGTCTTAGTGAAGGATTTTGCTTCATTTATGCTTCAAGTAATGGAAATTGAAGAATTCTAGTAATCTTCTTATCAAACCAAGAACAAGAGTGAGATGTGGGTTGTGATGTTAGAGAGAGATTGGATGGAAAATGGATGAATTGTATAAAGATGGAATATGGAAAAATGGAACAACCAACCCTCTCCAAGGCTAGGAGAGGGGCTTATATAGTACCTATAGTGGCCGGCCCATGGGTTCTAATGGGCTTCCCATGGGTCTTGGGCCGGACTAGATTACTAATCTAATTAAGACATAAACTACGAGCTAAGACTATTACAACTTGGAAGTGACCGACACTTTTCGTGTTTCCAACAGAAATTCATCTAATAATTAACTTAATCTGTACTCTTTCAATGATTCTCCAAATGTTTTCACCTACCCTCCACAACCCCAGTACGAGACATACTCATGCGAGTTATGTGGAAATGATTCTCACTATGGTTATGATCGTCCACCACGGTTCCCCGTTTGTCTATGAGCAGGAACCGAGCTACAATCAAAACTTTAGTGATAATTATTATCCACAAAATTCACTAAGTTTTTCTCAACAATATCTTTGCTGTGAAAACTGTGGGGGTCCTCATGAAAGTTTTCAATGTCAATCGATGAATCAAAACCACTTTGAGCATAATTCGAATTCTTCCGGTTTTGACCAATATCAATCCCTGCAGTATTCCATCGATTATTAAGAAGACCTTAATCAGCAAAGATGGGAAGAGTCAAAGAATGAACTTCTCAACATGATGCGATCATTTTGTGAAATGGTAATTCAATTAAAGTAAGCCGCTAATATCGATCAACCACCTCCTCAAGAAATGAGTATCCAAGATATGGAGGATCTGAAGCAGCATTATTCAGATGAAATGTTAAGTTTAAGTAATGATTTACAGATTAAAGATTATCGTAATGAGAAAATAGATATTCGTTTTAGAAGGGAATGTGAAAATATGATTGATAAGCTTAAAGGTAAATTCAATGGAATGAGAATTGAGATTAATAAAAAGAAAGAGCTTCAGCGTCTAGAGCAGGTGGCTAATCTTAGTACTTATCCTTCGTAACGTTTCAAATCTTTTTGCTATGATGACGATGATGACTATGATTACGAGGGGAGTTCTATTCCATTGAGAGATATTATTTCTGAACATCCTCTATCAATTGCAATCACACCTGACTTACCGATTACGGACTCTCTCATCATGAGGGATGAGCAACTTAGCACTATTCCTAAAAAGTAATCGGACGAATTCATAAAGTCTAGTGTTGAGGACCTTGTTCCAATCCCAAGTGAGTCCGAGGATACATCCGGGAGTGATAGTGAGTGTGATTTACCTTCGTGTGATGATTTCTCTCCCATTAACATTTCTAAGGAAAAATCTGTGACTTTCTCTAACCCTCTTTTCGATTCAAATGATGATTTTACCTCTAGTGATGACGAGTCACTATCCGATGAGGACGTTCTGGAAGACAATGTTAAAATTTACTCGAACCTTCTTTTCAAATTCGATGACGAATATATCTTAAATACTCTTTTTGATGAGGTGTTAAAGGACATCAAGAGTAAGGACTCTTATATTTCTAACCTTGATGAGCCGGCTTTGTTAGTCACACCTCTTTCCGATGATAATGAGGATGAGTGTTTCGACCCAGGGGGCGAAATTGATGAGATCGATGCTTTTCTAGTTATGGATATTTCTACGGATATTGAGGATGGTTATCACGATTCGGAGGGAGATATAATCTATCTTGAAAGTTTGCTTATAAATGACACTATCCCTAATCTCCCTCCCGAGGTATTTTTAGATCATGACCCGAAGAACTTAAAGGATGAACATGATAATGAAGATTTGAAGAGTATTGTCAAAGTTTTCGACCCCGGGATTCATGAGGAAAATTTTTCTCCTACATATGTGAGCTTACCCTTTGAGGATCGCCATTATCTTTCCTTCACATATGTTATCCAAATTTTTCTTCCTTATTTCACCTATCCGGTGGATTCTTTTCTTCCTCTCTCCTCCGAGAGTGAGGATATCATTTTTGACCCCGGCATCTCCGCTTTTCATTTTTCTTCTCTAAAACCGGTGGCATATGAAAGTCCGATGGAAGTTTTCTCTTCCACTTGTTTCGTCCCTAATATTACGATGATATGGGGAGAGTCAAGCTAGAGACTCACACAAAAACAAGCGCTTCGTGGGTGGCAACCCATGCTTATCCTTAGTAGTAGTATAATATTTATTAATATGTGTGATGTGAGGAGGCTCGCCTCTTCCTTTCTCGTGTTTCATGTTTTGTGTTTTATGTCCAGGAATGCCTCAGATTTTGAAGACTCTCGTACTCGTGGTTTTGTCCATCGTTTAAGCGATCTTCTATCCTTCGTATGCTTATTTATGGGAATCCGATATCCTGAATCTTATTGATTAACGTTTATCTATTAGCATAATTATTAAACGGCTTTAGATTTGCGTAGAGACCCCTTAATATTTGGATTATGTCTTGAAATTAGTATGGGAGTGACAGTCTCACATTGAGGACAATGTGTAGTTCTAGTATGGGGGGGGGATCTTTCGATTTGATCTTACTTGCATTTTTTTGGTCTTCGCGTAACCCTGTTTTCCACCAAAAGATATCATCCTCCATGTCGTTAAGGTCTTGATCGGTTTCTCCTCCTCCTAAGGCATACACCATTCCACGTGCTTCAGTACCTTCAGCTTGGTTTTCATGGTTTCGGTTCTTCAATTCCGGGCAATCACTCTTGTAGTGCCCTTGATTCCCACATTCATAGCAAGTGAGGTTTCTTTGATTATTAGTAGCAGCAGGACTCCTACAGTCTCGGGTCAAGTGGCCAACTCTCTTGCAGTTTGTGCACTTTATAGTGCACTGGCCATTGTGATGAAACTTGCACTTGTTGCACAATGGTAGAGTTCCAGCATACTCCTTCCTTTCACCAGACCCAGCGGTATAAGCTATAGCCACACCTTGCTTCTTAGGAGGTTGTTGTTGAGCTTGGTTGTTGTTATCGAGTTTCCTCTTATTCTCAGCTTGACGTTCAGCAAAGGTGCTGATCTTCTTGTCTATCAATTCAGTTGCAAATTCAATTGCATCCTGCATGGTCTTTGTCTTAGATGCCATCACATTTCCGTGAGTCATGTCGGGCAAGCCACCGACATACTTCTCGATCTTATTCGACTCTTCAGGAAACATCCTAGCACACATCAATGCCAGTTATTGAAAACGTTGGTTATAGCTTACCACATCGGTACCCTTAACCTTCAGGTTCCACATCTCAACCTCAAGCTTTTTAATCTCGCCCCTTGTGCAGTACTTATCGGTCATCATCTTTTTCAGGTTTGTCCAAGTCATTGCATACGCAACATCGTGACCAACAGTCTTAACGTGGGCGTTCTACCACGTTAGAGCACTTCCAAGAAGAGTACAAGTGACAAACTTGATTTGGTTTTCCACATTGCAGTTGCTTATATGGAACACAGTTTCCATTCTTTCAAATCACTGAGTCAACTCGAAAACTCCTTTAGTACCCTTAAAATATAGGGGTTTGCATTTCATGAAATCTAGGTAAGTGCACTCACGAGCAAGAACAGCTTGTCTCCTTACACCCGTTCCCAAATTATGACTGTCATCGCCATTCATGCTTTTTTTAGCGTCACGTGCTACCAATGCATCGGCAACGCCTTGGTCGATCAATGCCTTAAGCTAGGCATTGGTGACCAGTGTAGTGGTGGTGGTTGTTGTGGCTGGTGATGCCCTTGTGGTTCTTTTCTTTAGTGGCATTTTCTTCAAAATCACAAGAAAATATAATACACGTTAGATTTCATAAATTCATAAATGCGACATCACTGCTCTAACAAGCAAAATTAAACTTATATAAGACCAGTAGTAATATACATACTATAATATAAGCACGTACATTAATCATGTAAGCATCTAGTATGACCAACTAATGCAAACAAATAGTGTATGTATGTCCCGTTAAAAACTTTTATATGATGCAATGTTTGTGAAAACAGTTATAGTCAAAGCAAAACATTTGACCTAGTTCTCTATAACCTTGGCTCTTGATACCAATCTGTAACACCCCCAAATTGGGTCGCAGCAGAATATGGGTTGAGAGTGTTACTTCATAGATTAATAGCATAAGATATATATAAGAATGATGGTAAATGCTTAAATACACATACCTTTTACCTAATAAAACAAGCTAAAAAGACCAATAATGACCAATAATACATGAAAAATACATTGTATTCGTTTGTATTGTAAATTGTGTCTTGCAGGTATGGATATTAAATAAAAGGACAAAAAACAAAGGCAAAGCGGACAAAACCGAGCACGGGAATAGAAAAAGCATGAAAATCCGAAGCCGAAGGCGTACCCATCTTTTATGGACCAACCCGGGCCCACTTAATGGACCGAGTTAGCCGATTAAGACTTAAACTATAATAATATACCATAGCCCTTTTATAAACCTGTAATCCAAATCCATAAATCCCTGGCCTAATTCATTCCAAGTCAAAGCCCAACCCACACCCAGTCAAAGTCTTAATTATAAACCTTGGTCAAAACTTATTGTATATCTTTTCCCTTTTGTTCCCTTCATTTTCACCCTACAACGAAATCAAACAAGGTAAAATCCTATTCACCCTCACACACACTCCCATCCTTTCTAGAAGCATAAGCCTAACACATCTGACAACCCATTTAACCACGCTAGCAATCCCCTATTATATGATTGGCTTAGAGGACGTGGAATTGATCAAGGGCTCATATTGATGGTTTCAAGGTTTGTTAAAGATCAAGGGCTATGAATGGATGAAAGTGGAGCATCCTGAAGGCATAGAAGGTTCACCTCCTCACTATAAATAGGAGGCAAAATCACACAGAAGAGGGCATCTAGAGTAGGAGTAGGAGTAGAGTAGTTTAGTAGCTTATTAATAGCTTAATTTAACTTATTGTCTTTCATTTAATGTAATTTACTTTTCAAAAGCTTGTAATCACTTTCAGTTTTAATAAAATTCAAATTTCATTTATATTATGCTTTAAATTATGTTTTACTTGTAAGCAATTATGGTTTAAAATATCCTAATAAGCTCTTATAAGCTCTCAATTTCTTCTAATCTATCTCTTATTAAGCTAAGCTTGTTTTAAGCTTAACTTAATAAGCTCATTACTCTGATTACTTACAATATGGTCTTAACAAGCTGTTTGGATGATAAGCCAAAAAGTGATGGGCTTATAGCTTTCTTACCAGCTTATCACCCAGCTTATCTTTGATAAGCTGGAGCTAGTAGAATAGCTCTAAGAGCATAATTAGTCCTTGTTTAAGCAAAGGACAATAGTATGTTCACTTTTACTTTTTAGCTCATTTATCCTTTTTAGCTTATTAACTACTTATTTCTGCTTATTTAAGCTAATTTTCTACTTATTCATGCTTATTCAGTCTTTTATTAGCTTAATATGTCTTGTCTTTAGTTTAAATTAGCTTAGTTTAAGTTGTAGTTAAAACTGTCCATTTTTAGTCATAATAGCTTATCAGTTTAGCTAATCATTTAATGCTTATTCTTCTAAGGTTTTTGCTTATTTGTAATCATTTGTCATTGATATTTATCTGTTTTCATAAAAAGAAGCTTTTTATAATCTGTTTTAGTTTTAAAATGGTTTTTAAAAGTTTAAAGGGGTGTTTGGCATAAGGAGTCTTAACACAAGTTAAGACTGCTTAGGTTATTTTTAGCTCGTAAATCAGTTTTAACAAGCTCATATTTAGTCTACAATCTAGTTTTTATAAGCTTAAAAGGAGTTTTGTCAAGTTTTGAAGTTTGTTTTATCCTAAATTCAAGTTTGCTAGGTTCATAAGTTGTTCAAATAGCTAATGGGTAAATTTTTGTACTTAAGGTATGGTTTTTATGGTTAATTTGAACCTCTAATGCATCATTGCATTGCTGCTTTGAGTCACATTACTTTGGAAAAGTTTTTTAAAAAACTTTGGTTCAAATTCAGTCAAATAGTTTTAGCTTTTAAAGATTCAGTAATGCAGAATAAAATATGGTCGTTAGGAGTTTTAGCCTTATATTAGGAGTTCAAATTTGTTTCAAATTAGCTCTTAATTGAAGCGTCCAAAGTAAATCGTTTTTAAGTTTTCTCTTATGCCAATTTGATTTTTGAGTCTTAGTTTTTAGCTGCCAAAAGTGTTATTTCATAAAAAAGCCAAAAATAGAAGTGTGGTCTGTCATTTTTAATTGCCCTTTTCTAGCTTATTACCTTTAATGTTTTGCTTGAATTAAGATTATTTGAGTTTATTGAGTTTAGTGTTTAATCTGTTTTTGGTTTGCAGCTTATTCTTAGTGCTTATTTGTTAAAAATCTTAGCTTAAAAATAGGTAAAAATCTTTTTAAAATGATTTAGAGTCCAGTTGTCTTAATGATTTTAAGTGCTATGTAGCTTATCCTACTTGCTTATTTTTAGTTATAAGTTCTTATTGAGTCTAGGTCTAAACCTGTTTTCATGTTTTAGCTTTTTCTTATTGCTTATTAGACTTATATGATAGCTTAAAAAATGGTCAAAATCCCTTTTAGTTGGTTTTAGAGTAAGCTGTCTTATAGTTTGTTTTTGCTTTTCAGCTACTTTTCTTTGCTTATTTCTTTGTCCTATGTGCTTGTTAGGTATTCTAGTTTATCTGTTTTCAACTTATTTGTCTTTTCTTATTGCTTATTGAGTCCAAAAGCTCAATACAGTTTCATTTAGTTTTCTAAAAGCCTTAACTTGTAATTAGCAAAACTGTCACCTTTAGAAGCTTTTTCTAGCTTATTTTCAAAGTTTGACAAAAAGTTCATTTATTAAAGTTTTTAGTTTTTGCTTATTTTTTAGCTTTTTCAAAAAGAAAATGAAAAATAAATTTTTTTATCAAAAAGGGTGGCCACAGGTTTCAAACCTGTGACCTCCCCTTCACATACCCAACACTTTAACACACACTTTCATCACCAACTGCCCTAGGGTCTTTTTCGTTTATACATTTGCATAATTTAAATGTTATAGTCTCTTTAGTTTTTGCTTATTCGAGCTTAATAGCTTATTTTCTGCTTTTCTCTTCAGCCAACTTTCCATTTTTTATTTTTCATATATTCTTAATAGCTAAAAGTATTTTTCCTAATTTTTCCAGATTTTTAATAATAAGTTTACTATTTTTAATATTTTATTTAGATTAAATCTGTTTTTAATTCATAAATAATAAAATAAAAATAAAAAAATATAATTTCTTTTTCAAAAATTATTTTAATTCATTTAGGTTTTATAAATTTGAATTTTAAGTTTTTAGAGTTTATTTTGCTTTATTTTTGCCTTCCCGTTAGTCGTTAAATTCCCGTTAAGTGTTTAATTGACGTTTAAATTTAATTGTGTCCTTATTTTTAGTGTGCCTTTAATTTTAGATTAGATTGCCTTTATTTGCTTTCCATTTTCGTTATTAGAATTAAAAACCAAAATCCAAAACTTTTTATGACATTCAAGCTCGATTCCCGACCGGGTAGGACTATGCCCCAGAGATTGGGGATACTTGAGGAGGAAATTCAAGGACTACATAGGAATGTCAGGAGTTTATGTGGACTTATGGAGAGTTTGATGACCGACCAGGGTAGAGTCTCGACATGGATGGTTAGCTGTATGACGTAGCTCATAAAGGCTAGTGGGCAGACTTATCGGGCGTTTGATGGGACTTTTTGAGGTCGCTTGATTCGTCAGATAGTATATATATATAATATAACTCAAATGCAAATCTCAACCAAATGCCCTTAACCAAGGCAAAAGGTCAAAATTTACACAAAGAGATTAAATATATAAGAATCAATAATAAAAAGATTCCGGAAGAGATATTCCCGGGTCGTATGTCCCAACGAGGCTGCAATTGAAAGTAATCCTGGTTTGATGAGAAATTGAATGATGGAGAATATATGATGGAAACACTGATATAATTACAACTAAAATTAATTAAATAAAACCTAATTTAATCTACGGGAAACAGATATAGGAAATGGGGATCTTAAAAACTACGGGAAACAAAATTAGTTAATATGGATAGAACTTAAACTACGGGAAGCATAATTAATTATTGGGAAATCCTAAAATTAAATCTAAATTAAATACGGGGAACAGAATCAGGTATCGGGAAACCTAAATACTAAAAATTAAGAAAATAAATGCTAAATTAAATTAAAAATCAAAATTAAATTCTAATTAACTTAATTTGAAAAATAAAAAAAAAACTAGAACTAAAACGGAGGTCGTTTGAATGTAAAACGAAAAGAAACGGTAAAACGTACCCGGTAAAACGGGTCTAAAACTGAAATTTAAGAAAAATAAAGCCTATACTAAATTTTATATTTTTCCTAGACACTAAATGACAAAAGAAAATTTTATAAAAAAGAAATATATTTTTTTATTAATTTTTGGATTTTTTATGAATTTTTAAAGATTAAAAACTAATTAAAACTAAGAAAATAGAAAAAGACAAAAAATAAAAGTTATAAAAATTCTGAAAAAATAAAATTAAATAAAGAAAAAGTTAACAATTCTAAAAATATAAAAATGCCCAAATTTTACTAAATAAATTAAAAGTAATTAAACTAATTAAAATTAAACCTAATTTAATTAATAAAAGTAATTAAACTAATTAATTTTAAACCTAATTTATATTAATTAAATTAAATAAACTAACTGTGGTTAACTAAAAGGACTAACAGTGAAAAGGACACAAGGACAAACGGGGTAACAGGCTAACTAACCACAGGGACTAACAGTGTTAACACTAAAAAAGAAAATTACATAAATGGTCCCTGAAGTGGACCCCGATTGACAATGTGGGTCCAAACAGCTTATTATCCAAAACTTATAAAAGTAAACTTACTAAGGGGCTTAAGGGGAACAATTTTTGTAAAAGGCACATAAGCTGAATTGAACTAAATAAGCTAGAAACTTAGCTTTTTGGACTGACAGAAACTAATAAGCTTATGAGCTTATTTTACTTGGCTTTTTGGGATTTAAGCCAACAAGATAAGCTATAATTCATGGGGGACAGATAAATAGGAGAGGGGAGTCCTAAAATAAGCTAAGGTCACTAAAATAAGCCCTAAGTTAAGCTGAATTTGAAATGAGCTATGTTAACAGTTTATATAAAAACAGAAAAAAGAGGACTTTTAAGCTAAAATTAAGCTACACTAAGAAGCTATCTAAGGCAAATAAGCTGCTAAACCTAGAAGGGACACCTACAAGCTATGATAAAAAGCAATTTAAACCTATAGCTTAATTGCTAATAAGCTAGAAATGGGGGGCTTAATATTGGTGCTCAGCACCAGGGGAGGTTCAAAACAGGCCTAAAGGGCTTTTTGGCTTATCATAATAAGCTCATAAGAGCTTATTTCCCAAAAATAAGCACAAACAGATTAAAAGGGTTCTCCAATGAGCTTATTTTCAAAACTTGGGGGCCTAAAAAACAATAAAAGCTGCTGAATTTTGGGCTTAAAAATGGGGATTCTCAAAAATCATTCAAACACAAACACTTGGTGACTTGGTCTTACCAAAGGGACAGAAAGAGGACTTGTAAGTTGGCTAGAACAACAACTACAAGCACACAAACAATGTGCTTAAGCTGCTTATGCAGCTTGAGCACTTAAGCTCAAATTAGCTTATTGAAAATTTGACAGAAAATAGAAAACACTTAAAAATTGATTTTAAAACTAAAAATGGTGGTTTAAGTGGCTTGATTACCCCTACACACTCAGCCAAAGTTGGCTGAGTGAGCTTGACCCACAACAAACCCAAAATGACCCATTTTGGGTCTAAACCAAACACCCCCTTAAATATATAAAATCGATTTTTTAACTGAATTTTGGTGAAATAAGGGTAAGAAAAGGGTGTATAAGGGATACTCAATCACTTTAACACACTCTTAAATAATTTATACAGGATTTAAAAAGCTTGAATCATACTTGAAATTTCGACAATGGCAATTTTCTCAAAAACTCTTAACTTTTATTTAAAACTGAAAGTTATTACAACATAGGCTTTTAATAAACTGAATACACTTAAAATGCTTAAAAGAAAAGACTTGGAATTGAAATTAAGCTAAAAAAAACATAAAAAATGGTGTGTATGGTTCGGCTTGGTCTTGGCTCTTTTATAGCAGTCCTTTGCCTTTCTTTGGGGCTTCACATGTGCTAGTTGGGTGTGTAGAAACTCCTCAAGCAATCCTAGCCATTGGATTGGCTTTTGTGTTACTTCTCACACAATCTCACCATTGGGGGTGCTTCGGGTTGTGTGTTTTGACAGGGAAAGGGGTTATAAGGGTCAATAGGTTGTGGGAAGTGGTAGGGGTGAGCTGGGAGAGTACTTGGGAGGTGGTATGGCAAGAAAAACCATGGGAGAGGGGTGGTAAGGGTTTTGGCGGGTACGGGGGGTACTGTTTTATGGTTGCAGGATTTTAAAAGTGATCTTTGGAGATGGTGCAACACTAGTCCCTCAACTCTCTCACTCTTTTCATTTTCTTTTTGGCCCGTTTTTAGTTATAAGTGAGTTTGGAAAGTGACATAATTAGTCCTTGTGGTTTATAACTAAAAAGAATAAAAGAAGTTTTGGTGAATTACAAAAGTGGTCCCTGCTGTTTTAACTTAAAAGAAATAAAGAAGGTTTAAGCAATTTGCAAAACTAGCCCTTGTGTTTTATTTTCCTATTTTTCTTAATAAAACAACTTTCAAAACTTGGCAATTTTGGCCCTTTTTCTTTATTTTTTCATTTTTAATTATAAAACAAGGCTTTTGTTGGCTATGGTTTGTGTTGGGCCCATTGGGCTTTTTCAAGCCCAAAGGTATAATGGGTTTTTGTGTGTACAATGGCTGAGATTTGCTGTAACTGGGGCTAGGAATCGGGCCCTTCAAAGTCCTTCACCGTCTTTGTCAATTGCACACAAATGGGCTGTTGTAAATGATTGAGGCCCATTTGGACTTCACATTCTTTGTAAATACCCTAATGGGCTTTTCCCGGGCCCATCAGATGGGTTAAGATTGCATTCAATAGTATTCTTCAGTTCCGCTCCGGTTGACTGCTGATTTCTTCATTAATGACTCTTACTTTGGCATTTTTGGACTTCGGCCTTGATATTTGCACATCTTTTCCATAGCCATGCTCATTTTTGTCATTTGGGTTCTTGTTTTCTGTCTTTATGATGAAATCCACTTCCAGCACAAAACAAATGCAAAACAAACATATTTAGGCATTTTGTCTGTTTTTGGTCATTTAAGCTCGTTTTTAGAGGTAAAAGATATGATTAAATTAAGCACATTATCATTTGCCATTGTGTTGTGATATGTATAAAGTATTAAGGGATATCATGTGGTATATCATACGCCAAGGGTTAGTTGTGATTTAGTTCTTATTTTTCTTGTTTCACTTGGGTCGAACACTATACAAAAAGATGGTCATTTTTGTATGTTTCAAAAACCCATAAAAGCTTGCAAACTTTCTTGTGTATTTACCTTCATATAGGCTAGAAGTACAAAGTCAATCCTTGAAAAACATCAAAATGCTGATCTTTTTTAAGTTTTTGGTTTTAAAGGAGGTGTTTGTACTTGAATCTTAATTGTCAAAATTTTTTTTCCTTAAAAAAGTTTAAAGTTTAGATTTTTAAGGTCCCTACTATGCTTTTAATATACTTAGTTGTCAAGAAAAACGAGAAAAATTTCAAAAATGTGTCCTTTTATGATCTTTGTGTTTTGAGTTTTCGTAACACTTTAGGCGATTTATATACATAAACAAAAGGCGATTTATAACAATGTTCAGGCAATCTATACATTGCGCAGGCGATCTACTACATAGGTCAGTCTATTACTATACACGGTGGTCAAGGTGAATATATAACTGGTCAGGCAATCTATACACTACAGGTCAGGGCGCTCTATACACTGGGTCAGGGGATCTATACATGGTCAGTGCGATCTATACGACTGGTCAGAACGATCTATACATGGTCCAGGCGATCTATACAAGGTCAGGCTATCTATATATTGGTCCGAGGCAACTATACATTTTTACACAGGTGATTTATACATTATTTTTTTTTCGGGGAATTTTATACACTTTTCTTGGGTGTATTATACAAATCTCCATTAGGTGAATTATACGGTTTTTTATTTGATTCATAAAATCCCGTGAAATATTAACTTATTTTCCCAGTTTTATCAAGAATTGTAAAATCCCGTGTATTCCTAAGAATCAATCACTTCATAAAACTTAAGATCCAACATCCATTCACAACTATATCAAAATGTCAAATAACAATAAAAATTTGCAAACTCAAACATCGAATGCTCTTCACAATGCTATCATGGAAGCAGGTGGTAAAGACCGTCCACCAATGTTAGCACCGGGTAATTACGTTCAGTGGAAATCCAGAATCAAGAGATACATCGACACCAAACCAAACAATGAACTTATCCACTATTGTCTCCAGAATCCACCATACAAGTTCAAATGGACTGAGAAGACCATTCTAGTTTCTAAAGGTAGTTCGAAACAACTACAGAAGGGTATATGGAGAACTATAAGAATGTTTCACAAGACATACGAGATCAACTGAATGCCGAAGCTGAAGCCGTTCAGATCATTCTCATAGGGATAGATAACGATATCTACTCCACAGTTGATGCTTGTCCTAATGCATGTGAAATGTGGAAAGCCATTGAAAGGTTGAAACAAGGAGAATCAATCAATGTCCAAGATCTTGAAACCAATTTGTATAGGGAATTTGGAAAATTCACATCATGGGATGGTGAATCACTTGAATCTTATTACTCGAGGTTCTATAAGATGATGAATGAGCTTGTCAGGAATCAGTGTGATGTTACAAATCATCAAGTGAATGTCCAGTTCTTATTTCAACTACAACCAGAATGGCAAAGGTTTGTGACACTTGTTAAGCAAAGTCAAGAGCTGAAGATTGTCTCTTATCACAAACTCTATGACATCCTGAAGCAACACCAGAATGAAGTCAACGAGATAAGAGCTGAAAGACTAACACGTACTGCTAATCGACTTGCACTTGTTGCTCAACAACAACCAGCTTACCATCCTCAAAACCATCATAATCACAACAGTCAATATTCCTCAACCAGATTATAGCAAGCAACCAGAAATAGGGGAAAAGCAATTGTCCATTCTTTTGCTCCTACTTATGATCAAGAACCTGCCATGGTTACTGAAGATGATGACATGCCAAAGGAAAAGGATATTGATAAACTCATGGCTTTAATTTCTCTCTCGTTCAAGAAAATCTACAAACCTACCAACAACAACCTTCGAACTTCATCAAACACCAGTAGAGCTAATCAAGATAATTCTCCAAGAATCAATAGAGGGACTGGGTAAGAAAATCATAGGGCAGTTAATGTTGCTGAGGCTAGGGAAAATGTAGGTACTTCAGTAGCGCAAAAGTCTAGGATTCAGTGTTATAATTGCAAGGAATATAAGCATTTATCAAGGGAATGTCAGAAACCGAAATGTGCAAACGATGCAGCTTATCACAAGGAAAAGATGTTATTGTGTAAGCAAGAGGAAGCTGGAGTTCAATTGAATGCAGAGCAAGCTGATTAGAAGGATGACATTGATGATGAATCTGACAATCAGGAATTGGAAGCACATTACATGTACATGGCATAGATTCAAGAAGTTCCTCCAGATATTGCTGACACTTCTAGACCCATCTTTGCTACTGAGCCATTGCATAAGGTACAAAATAATAATGACAACTATAATGTGTTTGCCATTGCATGCGAACATCCTCAGCAACCTGAATCTATTATTGATACATATCTGGAGGAACAAGGTGACACAAACATCACTATTGATTCATTGGATATGTGTTATGATAGAGGACAGGATGACCAGGATGATACTGATGAACTTGCTCAAGAACGTGATTTGCTTGCTTCTTTAATTAATAAACTAAAATGTGAGATTGATGATAGCAAAAACCGAAATAAATTTTTGGAATCATCAAACAAGGCTTTAGTTGATAAATTTAAAGGTGAAATTGAGAATTTCAAAACCAAGAATAAAATTTTAGAATCATCAAATAACCATTTCAAAGAAGCAAACAATGAACTGTCTAAGACAAATCAGTTGATGTTCAAAGACCTTAAGAAGTTCCAAGCGGAACTTGATAAGTATCATGATGTGAATTATGCGTCAAAGGTGGAAATTGATTGTGCAAAAGCTAAAGGGGATTTACTGTCATACAAAATCGAATCTGAAAAGTCATCTAATGAATATACTCGAAAGATAAATGATTTAAATCAAACGATTTCGGATATGAAAAAGGAGCTTTTTGCACATCAAGAAACCATCTCCATAATGTCACAAGAAAAAGAGGCTCAGATTAAGTTTTACAAAACTCGTGAAGACAAAGAACTTGATAAGGTCATTGCTTTAGAAAACAAAGTCAAGGTTTTGGATGATATTGTATATAAAACCGGTCAATCTGTTCAAACAATGAATATGCTTAATCGTAATTGTAAAATGAGTTTTGCAAAACCTAAGTTCCTCAAGAAAGCTCAAAGAGCGAATCCTTGTCTGTATGATATAGGTTGCTATAATGATAATCTTGCTTTAATGTTAACCCCTGAATCTGACGAAACGATTCGTCTTGCAAAAGAAAGTCGATCAAAATTAAGCGATTTAATCAGACCTTTTGATTATGACCAGTTGAATAATCTTTATGATTTGTTCGTTCCACAACGGGAAAAGTCGCCTGAACAACACTATTTTCCAAAAACGTCAAAGAGTGAGTTCATTACTCTTCTAATAATGAAATTTCCAAAGAGTCTTTTCGTAAACAAACAACTTTGTTAGAAAAACAAATGGATGAATCCATTCCTTGGGATCAAAAGTGTAAAAGCTCTAAAGAACTTTTCAAGATTAAAAAGAGTGTTGACACGATTTTTGATGGAGTGGAACGTTGCAAACAAACAATCGCTAAAAGAACATATTTTGGTAACATAGATCCTTTCATTCAAAACACAATCGAAGGAAATTTTTGCC
Source organism: Tanacetum coccineum (assembly GCA_026074375.1). NCBI lineage: Eukaryota > Viridiplantae > Streptophyta > Magnoliopsida > Asterales > Asteraceae > Tanacetum > Tanacetum coccineum. Next base: position 69,967 of record BQNB010001700.1, read on the forward strand.
CCCAAATTAGAAGAATCAATGTGGACTTAGAAGAATTTCACTTGTGTTTGAACGAGAAAATAGTTGCTGATTTGAGATACTTTAATTCTCTTGAAGATGAAGTTGACACTCTCAAATCTCAACTGGAAACTCAAAAAACACAGTTTTTGAATAAAATCGATAGACTTTCAAAGGAATATTATTATGTTGATCACATGAATGCAATACTTGATGTGTATACTGATATAGATGAAGTCAGTAATTTGCAATGTGATTATTTGGAAACTTTGGAAAAATGTCAACATCTTGAAAAAGAGCTTTCAAAAAGTAGAACAATGTCAAAGAGTTTTGAAGCACTTCAGAAACATGCGATTAATCTTGAACTCGATTTACAACAATACAAAGAAAGGATAAAAAATGACAAATCTTTCAAAGAAAATCAGTCCAACGTATTTCTGAAAGAACGTGAACAATATTTTGAAATTCAAGACTTGAAAGCTCAATTACAAGACAAAGGAATTGCAATAAGTGAGTTGAAGAAACTCATTGAAAAGATGAAAGGAAAATCTGTGGAAACTAAGTTTGAAAAATCATCAGTTATTCGACAACCGAATGCTTTCAAAAGTCAAAGACAATCAGTTTTAGGAAAACCGGCTATTTTTTCAGATTCTCTTGAAAAGAAAGATTTTTCAAAGTCAAAGACAGTTACCAGAAATAATGTGTCAAATGATTTTTCAAAAACAGTCACTGCACAGATTTTGCCTCAGAACATTAAGCCTATCTTAAAGAACACAAATGTGATTGCCCTAGGAATGTATAAAGTTCACACTGAGCCCAATCAAACTAGAACACCACAGTTGCCTCAAGATATTAGGAAAACTAACAAACGCGTGTCCTTTTCTACAGGAGTAATTCCCAATACTAGCGTTAGCAGACCACAGCTTAAGAGCAATCGAATGGGAGATAGAGTCATGCCTAACAATAGTCAAGGGAAGAAGCAAGAAGTAGAAGACCACCGTAGGAATTTTAAGTTTTCAAATAATAAAACGTCTGTAACTGCGTGTAATGACAGTTTGAATGCTAAGACCTCGAATGTTAACTTTGTCTGTGTTACTTGTGGAAAATGTGTGCTGAATGACAATCATGATTTGTGTGTTCTACATTATATTAATGGCATGAATTCTAGGACTAGACAGCCAATTGAACCCAAGCATAATGTGAACCAATCTGTTGCAACATCCCATAAGAAAATAGTTGCAACAAACTCCACTGTCAAAAAACCTAGAAACATAATTAGGAAGTTATATCAGCAAGTTAGTAAGACATGCAGTTGGTGGTACCCTAAGTTTACACCACCCGAATACAAATGGAAACCTAAGTCTACAATAGGAAATGTCAACCTAAATGCTAGTATGCCTCTAGGAAATGAAACTAGAAATGCTAATATTTCAAAACACATGACTCCCAGGTGTTCCACTTTATCCAATACTCCATTGTCTTCTAATTCTTTTGCAGCTCCTAGACATAATTCTATTCATCGTCGACTTTGGGTGCTCAAAGCACATGACCAGAAACCTCAAACTTCTAACTAATTTTGTGGAGAAATTTCAGGGCACGGTGAAGTTAGGAAATGATCAGATTGCACCGATTCTTGGTTATAGAGATCTGGTTCAAGGAACTATTACTATCAAACGGGTTTATTACGTCGAAGGGCTTAATCATAATTTATTCTCCGTCGGTCAATTCTGTGATGCGGATTTGGACGTTGCTTTTTGGAAGTCTACATGTTATATCCGTGATTTAAAGGGAAATGATCTTCTCACAGGTTTTCGTGGCACAGATTTCTATTCCATTACTCTTCAAGACACAACAACTCCCAATCCAATTTGTTTAATGGCCAAAGCGACATCTTCTCAAGCATGGTTATGGCATCGTCACCTCTCTCATCTAAACTTCGACACCATTAACTTGCTTTCAATGAATAATATTGTTACTGGCCTTCCAAATTTAAAATTATTCAAAGATCATCTTTGTTTTTCTTGTGAGTTGGGGAAAGCAAAAAGAAAGTCTTTTCACACTAAGACTACCCCGAGTTCCAAACGATGGTTACAACTTCTACACATGGACTTATGTGGTCCTATGCGGGTAGAAAGCATTAATGGAAAGAAATATGTTCTCGTAATTGTTGATGACTACTCCAGATACATTTGGACTCACTACTTGAGGTCCAAAGATGAAATACATGCAGTTCTCATTGATTTCCTCACACTTGTCTAAAGAGGACTTCATGCTCAAGTTAGAACAGTTTGAACTGACAAAGGCACGGAATTTCTGAATGAAACTCTTCATGCATTGTCGAAAGACGGAACCGTACTCTTGTTGAGGCAGCTCGAACAATGCTAAGCGCCGCTAAAGTTCCCTTGTTCTTCTAGGCTAAAGCAATTACAACAACATGTTTTACACAGAACCGTTCACTCGTAATACCTCGACATGAGAAAACACCTTACCACATCATCAATGGTCGAAAATCGTCTGTTAAGTTCTTTCACATTTTTGGCTCTCTTTGCTACATCGTCGGAGATGGTGAAAATCTTGATAAAATGAAGGAAAAAGGTAATGCGTGTATTTTTGTAGGGTATTCTACTTAGTCAAGAGCTTACAAGGTATTTAACAAGAGAATAAGAGTGTTATTTGAAACAATTCATGTTAACTTTGACGAATTGCCTTAAATGGCGTCAGATCACGTCAGTTCTGACCCCGTTCCACAATGTCCGACAATAGTACTTGAACAAGACAATTTAAGTCCTGATCCCAACGTCAAGAAAATGTTACTCAAATAGCTGAGATAATAACAACGTTAAATGAGCTGGATTTGCTATTTATTCTAATGTTCGATGAATTACTTAATGGAACTACTCCAGTTGTGTCAAAGTCTTCCGCTGTACATACTACTGATGCTCCTGATAAACGTCAACATCAAAATACAACTCACTCTTCTACAACAACCGTTGTTGCAGCTGAACCTCCATTAAACATTCATACAACACCTCAAACTACAAATCAAGCACCAACTCAAGCACCAACTGTTACTGCCCCTAAGAACATTATTCAAGCAGAAACCAATACCGAATATGCACAACGATGATGAATTTATCAACATCTCTAGTACACCAGTACAAGAACGAGGGGAGACATTGTCTCGCCATGTTGATTCGTCAAACATGCATACATTCTATCAACACCATCCTTCTGGACAACGTTGGACAAAAGATCACCCGTTAGAACAAGTCATTGGAAATCCTTCTCAATTAATTAGAACAAGACATCAGCTAGAAACAAATGGCGAGATGTGTATGTTCGCACTCACCGTGAGTCGAACCGAACCGAAGAACATCAAAGAATCCATGGCTGATTCTGTATGGATTGAAGTGATGCAGGAAGAACTTCACCAGTTTGATCGATTAGATGTATAGGAATTAGTCGACATACCACTTTGCAAAAATGTCAATAACTTGAAGTGGCTCTGGAAAAACAAACGTGATAAGGAAAATACTATAATTCACAACAAAGCTCGTCTTGTGGCTAAGGGATATGCTTAAAAAGAAGGAATTGATTTCGAAGATTCATTTGCACCAGTTTCTCAGTTGGAAGCTGTCCGGTTGTTCATTGCGTATGCTGCACACATATCATTTACAGTATACCAGATGGATGTTAAAACAACATTTCTTTACGAACCTCTAAAGGAAGAAGTTTACGTAAACCAGCCAGATGGATTTGTTAACCCATATCATCCTGACCAAGTTTACCGTCTTAAGAAAGCATTATATGGTCTCAAACAAGCACCAAGAGCGTGGTATGATAAACTCTCCAACTTCCTGGTATCCAAAGGATTCTCAAAAGGTTCTATTGATCCAACTATGTTCATAACTAAACATGGGGAATACATATTGCTTATGCAAATTTACGTTGATGACATTATGTTTGGTTCTACGAACCCAAAACTTTTAAGACAATTTTAAAAACTAATGCACAACAAGTTTGATATGTCTATGATGGTGGAGCTAAAATTCTTTTTAGGAATTTAGATCCACTAATCCCCTCGTGATATCTTTATAAACCAAGCTAAGTATGCTCAAGAGATACTTAAAAAGAATGGTATGACCTCATATGATAGCATTGATACTCTAATGGCTACAAAATACCTAGATACTGACTTAAGTGGTACTCCGGTCGACCAAATGAAATATCATAGTATGGTCGGAGCACTCATGTACCTAACAGCAAGTAGATCATATATTGTACTTGAAACATGTTATTGTGCTCGTTATCAAGCGAAACCGACTGAGAAACATCTCACTGCGGTTAAGTGGATCTTTCGGTACCTTAAAGATTCCATTAACATGGGTCGCTGGTATCAGAAGGACATCGGTTTCAAACTAACTGCTTTTTCAGATTTTGATCACGAGGGCTGTCTCGATTCACGAAATAGCACATCTGGTGGCATACAATTTATAGGTGGTGATAAATTAGTCAGCTGGTAGTCTAAAAAGCAGGACTGCACTTTAATGTCTTCAACAGAAGTCGAGTATGTATCTTTATCTGCGTGTTGCGCTCAATTTCTATGGTTGAGAACTCATCTCACAGATTATGGCTTTTACTTTGATTAAATACCTATGTATTGTGACTTAAAGGCAGCCATAGCCATCTCGTGCAATCTAGTCCAACATTCCCTTACCAAGCACATCGATGTCAGATATCACTTCATAAAGGAACAGGTTGAAAAGGGTATTGTTGAATTATTCTTTGTCAGAACTGAATACCAGTTAGCTGACTTGTTTACTAAAGCTTTATCGGAAGATAGGTTTAAGTATCTTGTCAGACGACTCGGTATGAGATGTTTGACTCCAGATGAACTGGAGGTTCTGGCAAATGAATCTGCTTGATCCATCAAACATCAATTTGTAAATATTTTTCTTCTCTCTTTATTTTTCATTTATAAAAAAATTTAGAAAAAGAAAATACAAAAATATAAAATCTATAAAACAAAATATAAAATCAGAAAATTTCAAAAATACCAAAAAGAATCTTCTCGACATGTCTCTTGATATCGATAACATTTACGTACCTAGAAATGTTGATTAACATCGACATGGGCGTGTAAATGAAGTTCGAGCAGGAGTTTCAAATGCTTTCAAAACATGACATTTCTAAATTTTCTCATAATGATTTATGTATATTTCAGTGCATAACTCAGACTCGAATGTAATAAGGAAGTGTACGTTTCAATGCGCTTACTCTTTAAATAGAAGATAAGTCTTCTATCATGGTTTTTATAAATCGTTGAACACAATTTTTCAAAAAGGACTTTTCAACGTTAAATTGTCTAGAATATAATTTGTGGTATTTTTCCATAAAAGTGGTATTTGTTAAAATTGTGTGTTCAACACATCCTTCCTCGAATAAGTTTTAAAAAAAATTATGATACAAAGAATGTCATTTTATGTGAATCAATTTCTGAGGGGGAGCTTTTTAATACAAAGCCTTTTTAATGTGTTGGGTACATCTCATAAAAGTCAATTTTATGTATCCAAATACATTTTGTGAAATTAAATTGTGGAAATTATAATGTCAATTAATAATATACATTGTTCACTAAGGCATCTCACTTCGTCTTTAAGATTTTGTGGTGTCATATCAAATTTTCATTCCAATGTCAAGTTTTAATAAATATTGGTATCCCACATATACTGTTGAAGGGGAACTATCTGGAAAATGAATTCATGCAATATCGTGGTATAATTTTTCTCCCCATGGAAATTTTCATGTCAAATTTTAATCAATTGGTATTTCAAATACTAAGTGTTTTATTATTTAAAATAAGGGGAGAAAATGTGATTAAAATATGATATAGAAGAATGTGATCTTTAAGACTCTAAGTGCAACTCTTTCCTTCATGTGCTAAACAATTTCAAATCTCGGAGCACATGTGTAGGGGGAGTATTTGAAAATAACAATGTCAGAAAATGGTTTTATGGTTCGATCTCATACCCAACAACCTATTAATTTCACGACGATTCTGAAGTCATAAGGTGGTTAGGTTAGGAATAAGTCATATGATCCAACCAGAACCGGAGGGATCTACCCAAGGACACTCCATAGTTAGAAATAGTAGTCCTTAGGTATGATTAGAGATGAATGTGTATAAGGGAAAAATGCCGACTAAGATTGAGCTAACACTGGAACAATCACAACAAGGTGTTAGTAATGACGTCTTGGTAAGCATTGAAGGGGTTGAAGAATGAAAAAGAAATGTATGGATAAAGGGTGAAAACAAAGCAGCCCTCCAAACAACTTAGGCAGAAACTGGGTCAATACATAATCTATCAAAATCACAAAGATGATTGTTGATATTGAAAAAAGTCATCATGGACCCAGTGATGTAATGCACAACCCTTCCCAGCCATTTGAGTTTCTCTCAAAAGAAACTTGTCTCATTTGTCACGGAGATACACACGTTATCTATTGACATCTCACTCTGAGATTGTTGATATTGAATAGGTGGCAGTCTGCTCCAGCCTCCGATTACTAAAACCAAAGTGCACAAATCGAGTCTAGAGCCAGAAGAGATCAAATTATAAATCTCATTAGGACACAATGTCAAAATACACTTGTTGAACACCATAAAGTTCACAAGTTGTAACAAAGAGTCCTACGCATTATCCTTGAGATCTTGCCAGAACATCCAAGTGATACTTATGTATTCACAGTGAAGATGGAAATCCTGCTTGAGCCAACATCAAACAAGCTCTTGGTAGGTGACTTGCAAGATTCTATATGAATCAAGCTTGTGTCAACTGGAAAGAAATGATGGTGCGATTCTATGTGAATCAAACTTGTTCCAGTAAAATGAATTGATGACTTAATCAGAAAGATAGTAACTATCTGATTCACTCTTACTGTGCTGTCTGCTTTGAGACGTTCAGGTAATGAGAACTAGCAAGCATGGTGAATCTAATACATCTGTGTTAGAAGATCCTACGCTTTGTGCTGGAAACCCTATCAAGGAAACTCTTTAAATCTACCTGATCACAGGTAACCAAAGGTTAATGCAACCGAACTCAAGATGAATGATAAAGCCATATTTATATTTTATTGCTAACTGTCTTATTTCAGGTTTAGACGACGGTGTTGCAGCCTCATTCCAGCGAAGTCAGATTCATAAACCACATGCTCATACTCAAGCTTTCTAAGTTAATTGTTCAACGTCAAGACCGTTAAGTCTAAACTTCCCCACCATCAAAGAGCCTCAAAGTCAAATAAAGAATCGTATTTTGGGAAGATTGTTAGACTTATGATCATATATGTCAAAAAAGAATGTAACAAGTATGAGCATGTTGGTCAAGAGCACAAGTTGATCAAGGAAGTCAAATCAAGATGATTCAAGTCAAGGAGATGATGCAAGATTAAAGATCTCAAGAACTCAGAGTCAAAAGACAAAGGCTCAAGAACAAGATTATGAAGCATGAATGAACAAAGCCATTATAAACAAGAAAAAACCAAGACAAGACCAAAAGAAGGCGAAGCTCAAACGTCATATCATCAATGTTGGGGAGATCAATGAAGACCTCAACATTGGGGGAGATTGTTAGCCTTAATTTTATTAAGTCAAACAAGAATGTTATCGGTCTTATAAAGTCAAATTAGGTATTGTTATGTAATAGGCTAGTCGGGTATTAACGAGCTTGGATTGTAATCTAATATTGTCTATGTTTTGGGTTTAAAGCCCAAGTTAAGCCTAGCCCGACCCATTAAGAAAGCCTAAGTACCAAGTAATTGGCCAAGGGTATAAAAGAAACCCTCTTCACATATGGAGAGGTTGCTGGTTACATTTGCTCTTATTTGTAGCTCACTAAAAGTCTCTCTTCTAATATAATATTCTACCATTTTATTTCCTATCTTTCTTATTCTTATTTTCGGCTTCTTATAGTTTATTGGGTTTGCTTATTGTGTTGTGATATGGATTAAGTATTTGGGATATCACGGTCTCTTGCAGCTTGCAAGTGTTGACAGATTTGTACTATCTTTTTGGTGGTTTCATGTGTTATCTCTGGTCCTGTGAGTTGGACATTTCCAACTTCGGCCCAGCCGACAGGTGATCAACACTTTTAACCATAAAGTGCCTCGAATGGTGCTGCCTTAATACTGGCATGGTAACTATTATTGTAGGAAAATTCTACCAATGGTAAGTATCTCTCCCATCCTTTTTTAAAATCTATAACACAGGCTCAAAGCATGTCTTCGAGTGTTTGGATAGTTCTTTCACTTTGTCTATCTATCTCGGGATGATATGCCGTACTCATGTCTAATTGAGTACCCAAAGCATTTTGCATTGACTGCTAAAATCTGGATGTGAAATGACTATCATGATCTAATATGTTGGATATTGGCACTCCATGTCGTGAAACTATCTCCTTTATATACAACCTTGTAAGGGTTTCCATACTATCTGTTGCTTTAGTGGGGATGAAATATGCTGATTTGGTAAGGCGATCTATAATACCCAAATTGTGTGATGTCCACTTGATGTTTTAGGTAGCTTTGTAACAAAGTCCATTGTTATTCTTTCCTATTTCCATGTAGGTATCTTTGGTTGTATCAGTAAGCCGGATGGCTTCTGACATTATGCTTTAACTGTAAAGCATGCCAATCACTTGCTGACATATTCAACGATGATTGCCTTCATGTTAGGCCACCAATAGAGTTTCTTTAGATCCTGATACATCTTGTCAGAACCTAGGCGAATGGAATACTTCGATTTATGAGATTCATGCATGATTAATTCCCTCAAACCACCAAAGAATGGTAACCAACTTTGATTCTTGATACAACGAGTTCCATCAGGATGTACTTCAAATGCTTTGTCCATTCCTCGTAGGTTATCAGCTTCAATGTTTTCTTCTTTGATCGCCTTAGTTTGGGCTTCGCAGATTTGTGATGGTAATTTTGGGTAAAGGGGCATGACTAATGCTCTAAATCGGAGTGGTTTGATTTGTTCCTTTTGGCTTAAGGCATCTGCTACAACATTTGCCTTTCCAGGATGGTAATGAATCTCATAATAGTAATCTGCGAGTAATTATAACCAACAGCATTGTCTCATGTTTAACTCTTTCTAATGAAGGATATGTTGAAGGCTTTTATGATTAGTGAACACAGTACACTTTGTGCCATGCAGATAGTATCTCTAAAATTTAAGAGCAAACACTACTGCTCCTAATTTGAGGTCGTGTGTGGTATAGTTCTCTTCATGAGGATTGAGTTGTCGGGATGCATATGCAATAACTTTTTCTCTTTGCATTAACACAGCTCCCAAACCTTGGAGTGATGCGTCACAGTAAATGACAAAATCGTCGTTTCCTTCTGGTAATGCTAAGATTGGAGCTTCACATAGCTTCTGTTTTAGCAGTTGGAAAGCTGACTCTTGGTTTTCTCCCCAGATATACTTCTTGTTTTTCTAGGTTAATTCAGTCAAAGGCTTTGCAATCTTCGAAAAACCTTTGATAAATCTCTGGTAGTAGCCGACAAGTCCTAAGAATTGGCGTATCTCTGTGGGTGTGGTAGGAGATTCCCAATCCTTGACTACTTTAATCTTGGCGGGGTCAACGTGAATTCCTCGGCTGTCAATTACGTGCCCTAGAAACTGCACGGTACTGATCCATAAATCACATTTGGAGAACTTGGCATATAATTTCTCCTTTTTGAGTAATTCCAGAATTATTCTCAGGTGATCTTCGTGTTCTTCTTTGTTACAGGAGTAGATGAGAATATCATCGATAAACACTATCACAAATTTATCCAAGTATGGTTTGCACACACGGTTCATGAGGTCCATGAACACAGCAGGCGCGTTGGTTAAACCAAATGGCATTACTTGGAATTCATAGTGTTTGTATCGCGTTCTGAAAGCAGTCTTAGGAATATCTTCATTCCTGACTCTCAGTTGGTTATAGCCTGATCTTAAGTCAATCTTTGAGTAAGTACTCGAACCTTAAAGCTGGTCGAATAAATCATCGATCCTGAGTAATGGGTAACGATTCTTTATGGTGAGTTTATTCAACTCCCGGTAATCGATACACATTCTGAAAGATCCGTCTTTCTTTTTAACAAATAAGACAGGAGCTCCCCAAGGCGAAGTACTTGGTCGGATAAAACCTCGATCTGCTAACTCTTGTAGTTGGTCAGATAGTTCCTGCATTTCTAAAGGAGCTAATCTGTAAGGTGCTCGGGCCACTGGTGTCACTCCTGGAATTAAATCGATTTGAAATTATACTTGGCGAACCGGAGGAAGGATGGTAGGTCTTTCGGAAAAACTTCTGGAAATTCTCTAACTACTCGTATATCTTCCAATCGTCTCTCGTCTGACTTCTTCTCCATTACTTGGGCTACGAAAATTTGACATCCCCTAGATATATACTTTTTGGTTTTAATACAAGATATAAGGCTTAGTCGGGTTTTACTTTGATCACCTCAGATGATCAAAGTTTCACCGTTGATGGGGATGTGGACGACTTTCTCGTCACATATAATTTTGGCATGATATTTGGACAACCAGTCCATACCAATGACGACGTCAAAACTACCAAGTTTAATCGGCATAAGGTCAATTTTGAAAGGTTGGTTTAACAAAATCAGAGTGCAACCCTGTATAATGGTATTAGTGCCTACTAGGTTTCCATCGGTCATTTCAATGTCATAGGTGGTATCTAGTGTAATTAGTAGGATATTAAGCATAGAAGCAAGAGATATGGATACGAAACTTTTATCGGCTGCTGAACCAAATAATACTCTAGCTAGATGTTGGTTTAGGAGGAACGTGTCCGTGACTACGTTCGGATCTTAGTAAGCATTCTTGTCATGCTCTCCCATGGGCACTGTTGTTTGCTTTTGGGCACTGGTTTTTGTAATGTCATTTCTCTCCATAGGCATGATAAGTTACTGACACTAGCTGCAGGTTGCTTTTAGTGGCTGGCCCTTTGTTCTTGCAGTTCCTGGTCTGATGACCCACCTTATTGCAAGTCTGACACTTGACAGTGCAAGGTCATGTATGATGTAGGTTACATCTTTTACATAAAGGAAGGTTTCCAACATACCTATTGTTTTCAGTTGGGGTGGCAGTATAAGCCCTGACAGTTTCTTGCCTTCTATTATGTTGTTGGTGGTGATCACTATTGCGGTTATTATTGTTGTTGTTACGGTTGTTTTGGTAGTTGTTGTTGGTGAAGGTTCTTCTATCATTAAACTTTTGTTTGTGATCATTGGTTCCTTGCACATAATTGTGTTTTGTTACTTAATCCATTAACCTCTGGGTTATGGTAATGGCTTCCTCCAAAGTTTGAGGCTTTGAAGCGGTAACATATCCTTCAATACTCCTGGGTAATCCCCCGATGAATACTTCCATGAGTTTCTCAGAATTTGGTACCATAGTTGGACATAAAACTACCAACTCCTAGAATCTTCTAACATAAGTCTTGATATCATTGCCTTTTACAGTCAGATTGTAAAATTCATCTTCTATTTTCTTGATCTCGTTTTGGGGACAATACTTCTTTATTAAGAGCTTCTTAAATTTAGACCAGATGGTCTTGTAAGCTTCCTTTATTCCAATTGGCTGGGCGAATGAATTCCACCAGGACAAAGCTTCTTCAGTTAGAGTACCAGTAGTAAATTTCACTTTGCAGTCCTCGGTATAATTACTATGGAGAAATACCGATTCAGTTCGTTCAAACCAGCGGATGAGGCCAACAGCCCCTTCCGTACCTTTGAAATTGAAAGGTTGGCAGTTCATAAACTCTTTGTAGCTATATTTTCTTGCTACAGGAGTTTCTCTTTGTCCAATGTTCCTATTGGTATTATCAGTATTTGTCATGGTAGCAGCTTGTGCTTCCAGAGCTGTAGCAACACTATCAGCAACTAGTTTCTTGATGACGGCCTGAGTCGTGGGTGGTGGTGCAGATGTTGATGTCCTCTTGGGAGCCATTCTATCAACATTTACAAGACAACACAAAATAATAATCCATACAATGATAGAGTCATATCACAAGTCTTTGTATAATAATCAAAATTTTCATACATAGTGATATTGATATCATTTGACGTAGATACTTATTTGGTATAAGTTCTAACAAAGAAATACACATCTTTTGTATTACATTGTTGGATATAACAGAAAATTTTAGAATCTAGGACTTCCAAAGATGGACACTTTAACAAGCATCTGACTCATTAGGTTTCTCGGGGTCTGATTCACTTATTAGTGGTCGCAGTATGATCCATAACGAGTTATCTAACTCCGCAAAGATAGTCTCATCAAAGGGATAGTCTGGTGGTGGTGTAGTTAACCTAATCGGTGATGAAGATCCTACTGATGAAGATGGAGATAACGATATGGATGATCCAACAAGAGGCTCAGTATCTTTAGGTGGTGTAGGTAGGATCATATGCTCAATGTCTTGAGCATTAATCATAAAGGTTCAAGAAAACCTGGTGGTAAGAGAGTCATAGTAACCTGGATACATAAATAACCTTAACACATGGTATTGGATAGATAACTACGACATACATAAATTGGTATCATGAAACAGTGAGGTATAATGGAATCACAGTTTCATTATGTCATAAACAACTTGTCTACATATTTTACATAACCAAAATTTGACAAGTGTCATTATTTATGACATACATCCCATGGTTGGATTCTAAACAAAAGCTGTAAATGATAAGGATCTAGTCTAGTAGTCTGGTCGTCCTCCCTTGTGGTTCTTGAGCTCATGGATCGTATCCAGAAGACTCTTCATATCTGATTGGTGGGGAATCGGGATATCCTCGATGAGCATCTCTAGAGTAGAAATCCTGACACGAGCAACAACAATCTTATTGTCATGCCTTATTTTCTCTCTCTGAAATCCAAAAATCTAGGTACGGGCTTCTTGAAGCTCGGTTTCTAGTTGGTCAAAATCTCATTGTATGATTACTCGACTATTACCAAGACCTTCTATCTTATCTTCCATGTGCTTAATGCACTCAAGAGGGAACTCATCTAAGTGATTCAAATTAGTCTAGATCTGTTCCTTATGGCGCTCCAGATGCGTCTTATGAGAACTCTCTCTAATCTCAAATACTTAAGGTAGGGCAGAAGAATCAGTAGAGGAGGATGATAGGAAACGGGCTCGTTTCTGAGGTGGCAAAATCTCCTCGGGAAGAAAGAAATATCGAGGATCAAATAGTGGTGATGATGGTAACACTGAAGATGGAGGCAAAACAGTTTGGTGGAGCAATAGGATCTCATGGCAGTAGAATAGGTGATTCATTATTAGTAGCATTATATGCTTGCATGACCTTCATATACGGATCATCATGGAAAGGTGAGATGGTTAGCGAGGCTAAAAGATCCTTAAATAGATCCTCTAAAGGGTCAGAAAAGGTGTTTCCCGGTGAGTCTGGGAAATAGTCCGGTGAAGCCGGGATATAGTTAGGAGTGTTTGTAGTGGAAAAAGCATCCTCAACATTGGAATCAGATAGGATAATAATAAGGTGGGTGGATGAAGACATAATTCTGTAACAACCCAGTGGAAATAACATAAGTAATTTTTATTTAATTAATAGTTATGTATCTTTAGATACTATTTAGGAAATATAGTGGCACGGAGGACTTTCTTGGATGGAAAATAGTTATAGTTTAGGTTTTAACCTTGTTCTCTATAACCGCGGCTCTAGATACCAATCTATAACACCCCGATAATTCACATAGCAGTGAGAGCTAAATATAGGGTATTACTTCATGAATCAACAGTCATAATCATAGAAGATGACTCATAAAGAGACGTTTGGAAAAATGTAGTTATCATTCAATATCATATTAGAGTTTTACAAAAGGAGGTCCCAAAATACATTTAAAACATAAAGGTTGAATGATAACAAGTTTGGATGTCTTCAAGTCCATGCCACTTCGTGCCTTAAATTGCTTAGTTACCTGAGATAAACATGCTAAAAAGGTCAACACAAAGGTTGAGTGAAATTTATAGGTTTGTAATGAAATGGTTGAATACAAGTCATCATAAGTGGTAATAATTGTACAATTATAATTACCATGGAAAATAGTGTTATTGCCCTAAGCTCATGACACCAACACGTTAACATGGAAATCACCTCAGTGACATTATTGAGGAACAAATGTCCTCTTGGAAAGGTAACTTACCAAAGTTACCCCTTATTCTCAAATATAGTGCGTTTGATTACCTCATGTACAGGTAAACACAAACGGGATTCGTCAATCCTGATAGATCTATCCATAATATTCACGTTCACTCGCAAGTGATTAATGCTTCATGATTAAATGATATTGGAAGTGGAGGTAAACTTAGGCAATAATATATTAGGATAGCATACAGTTGGAAAATGCTTGTATTCATGGTTTATAGCATGTATCAACCCCCACGGGGTTTGGAAAAACATATAAAGGTGGGACTATGAACTCACCTTAACAGGGAAATCAGATTGATGGCAAAAGTAAATCAAATGGAAGTAAACAACTTCGTCACGCAACTTGAGGTAATATGTCAAGTCTTAGTTCGATTATTTATATTTCAAAACTTTATTTCATAACATTTAATGTAAATATTAATTTGGTTTATTAACTTGTAAGAATATCGTATCACTGTTCGGGCTATCATAATCCAGAGGTCATGTAGTAAACGTTTGAGGAGCTAGGACATTTTAAATCGTAAATCCAACAACTCGTCAAAACGTCTACCCAAATGAAAGCTCCTCACATGAAATTCCCTAGTAACGTGATACGTTATAGTTTAAATGATAAGATTTTTTTTAAGTTTCTTCAAAAGCTAGGATGATAAATTATGTTAAATATATAACATAATTTATTTATAATTGTTTCAATCGATGAATGAAATGATGAATGTGTTGGGTTTTTAATAAAATCAAGTCTTATAATGTCTAAATATATTTTTGTTATTAAATATAAAAATATTACATTTTATACCCTTAAGAATTCGGAAATGGCAATATATACCCTTGGTATATATTATTTTACAATTTTAACCCCTTTTTATATGATTTTAAAACATTTAACCCTTAACTTTCAAGTATGGAAAAACAGGTCCTTGTGGTTTAACTTTAGAGTATTTATATTTTTGGCCCAAAAGTTTATAAGTTTCAAAATTTACAATATATACCCCTCATGCATAAAACGATTTGCGTTTTAAGTCCAAAATCCATATACTTGTATTTTTAAATCTTGAAATCAATTTGCATCATTTAGCTTATTACAATAAGCTGAAATAAGTTTGGTTTTATAGTTTTAACAAGCTTATAGCTTATGAAATGATCTTTTGAGCTCGAAAACTCAAAAAGGGTGCGTTTGGATTTAAAAATAAGACCCGAAGGCTTAGAGATTTTAGAGTTGGTTTCAAAGCTTATAAAAATGATAAAGGAGTTTATAGGAATGGCTGTTAGGATTAGCTTATGGGTTATAGCTTATATGGTTTTCGCAAATAGCTTTTTAGGGTTTTAGTGGTGCGTTTGGTTTAGGAAAACCAAACGTGTAGGTTTAGGGTTTATAAAAGTGCATAAGAGCTCATTAAGATAAGAATAAGCTTAAGCTAGCTTATTCTAGAGATTTGCATGGGTTAGGGTTTCAAAATGGGTCAATTAGGGTTTGGTTTGGATTTATGAGTTCCAAAAGAGTTTTAGCTTATACAAATGGCTAAATTAAAGCTTATACATGATCTAAAATGTATCAAGAGCTTATTAAACAAGTTGTGGGACTTACAAAAACTTGAAATGGGTTAAAATAGCTTGATATGATCCGAAAACCTTGGAGATGAATCAAGAACCTTTTTCTTCTTATACTTTGGCTTCTACTTAGCTTAACCTTCCTTTCTTTTCTTCTATGGCTTGGTTAGATCATCATTTTGAGGTAGTATTTAACTTAAATGGTGAATTATGGAAGCATGCATGTATGCGTATATTTATAGGGCCAAGAGAGGAGTAGTACCCAAGTTGTGAAGAGTAGTGGCCAAGGTTAGCAAGGTGTGACTATTAGGAGCTAGGAGTATAGCTTAGAAAGGTGAAGGGTGGTGGGAGGGTTCGGTTAACAAGGGTGGTGACAAGTTAGTTTTGCTTGGAGTGCAAGTTTACAAGGTGGTGACAAGGAGGTGAAGAAGGCTAGCAAGGTGGTGGTAAGGTGGCGACATGGTGGTGAAAGGGTGGTTGCTTGGTTTAGACTTGGTTCGAGCTAGTTAAGGTGTTATCGGGGTGTTTAGGGTTTCGGGTTAGGGTTTTGCCGAGTATGTGGAGTGAATTGGAGGGAAAACTAGTTCAAATGTTGTGCATTGGAGGCTTGTAATCTATGCTAGAACGGTAGTATGAAAACTTATAAGAAATTAGAGGGAAAATGGCTTATTTGAATCTTGTGCATTATCGAGTTGTACTATAAGCTTTAAGGGGTTGTACTAGCGTTTTGGAGGGAAAAGATATTCAAAAATTATTTATTGTAACTTGTACACTTGTATTGTATGTAAACATTACATGTAATCGGGGTTTTGATATAAACGTTAATGTATACAGTCCATTTTATATTAAATGTTATGGATGGTACGTTAAATAGATAATGTATGTGGTAAAAGTGGATATTAAAACATATTGCTTGACATATTATAACGTTCACTTGATATAAACGTTGATGGAATTGGCATTGATAGTTGCGTGAGCTCGTTTACTTTGAAAATGTAAGTTACGTTACATAATGGATGGAATAAAACAACAAAATATTTCCATGAAAATGGTTCTATTAAATATAATAGATGGATAATTACACTGAGGAAAATTGTGGGTTGTTATACCATTGCCCATGTACAGACTCAAAGCTCCTGGCTTCAGCTTCCTACTTCTCCTGAATCCCTGAGTAGTATTACAGATATGAGTCCCACAGCCCGTATCGTATACCCAAGATTTACCAAGAAAAGTAAAGTGTTTAATAGTAAAGATACCTGAAGTACTAGCTCCTTGAGATAGCTTCTTGTTCTTTAGCAACTCGGATAGATATTGGGGACAGTTCCGCTTCTAATGGCCTGTATCACCGCAGTGATGACAGACTGAGTCCTTAGCAGGATCTTCCTTCTTGGGTGGTGGAGGAATCTTGGGTTTAGGAGCATAAGCAAGATTAGACTTCCCTTTCCCTTTATTGTTTCCTTTAGCAGCTAATTGCGGTTTCTTGTTTTTCTTTTTCTTTTTCTGGACCTTTCCTGCTCTTATAGCATGAAGAGCAGATGCATCTCTCTTTGGTAAAGTTTGCTCATGTAGGTTAAGCATGACATGGAACTCATTTACCGTCTTCCCCATGCTATGCATATTATAGTTTTGCACAAAGCTGTCATATTCCTTTCACAGAGAGATCAAGATGAGACTCACTGCTAGGGATAGTGACACGGGGTGACCTAAACGCTCCAAGTTATCTATATAGCCCTTCATCTTTAGAACCTATGAGCTTACAGATTTTCCTTCTTCTTGCTTACAAGCGTGAAACTCTCTCACGGTTTGAAGAAGTTCCTACTCTTTTCAACTCCTTAAGCATGTCATATGCACCAAGGGTTTCCAGATTCCGTTGGAGATCTGGTTTCATAGTCATAAGCATGAGTACATCAATTTCCTTTTGTTCTTTAACCCATGCGGCGTGAGTTGCAAGAGTTTCAGGAAGAACTTGCTGTCCAACAACAGCTAGGACAGTAGTAGCAGGGATTGGGAGCTCTAGAAAATTTAACTTATCGTCAGCTGATAGGACAATACGACGTTATTTGTACCAGTCGATAAAGTTAGGTCCAGATAATTTCTGTTTCTCAAAGAAACCCTTGAAAACTGAATTGTTTACGACTGTGGTGGTCATCTACAATCAGAAAAAGCTCATTTTATTAGTATTTTCGATAATTAAATTATTAAAAGAATTAACTACCCAATTAATTACTAATAAGATTAAGATCTAACTTGACCTCCCACTTATTACCAAAGGTCTAACCAACATATAAACAAGTAGGGCAAGAGGTAAACGTTAAGCGTTAATTGCATATAAATGCAACTCTTAGATTTTTAAGACTTATGACATTAGTAACTCTTATAGTAATGTCAAGTGCATGTTTAGTCTCATCTTATGCTTCGGGTCCAAGGTCTGACCAAGCATACTCGATTTAAGTCCACCAAAAAAGAACATGCAAAAATTAACATAGATATGACCTATGAATTTTTTTTGCCATGGGTTAGAAAGGCCATAAGGTCTGACCAAAGAGGTCAAACCAACAGCACGTGTTCTTACTTTGGTTGGCATAGACTTAAAATTCATATAAGGGTATACACATAAATTTTATAAAAAAATATGTGACAAAATCGTGTACAAATAAGCATGCAAAACATCTTTGTAGCACAAGTTAAGAAAACGTTTTGTTAACTTTAATCTAGACATCATCTTTGTCAAAAGTTTTTGGTAGCTCCATTTGAACGCACAAAGAAGCGGAGAAACGGGTCAGCGCGAAGCTTATTAAAAACCCGACTTCTTTTGGGAAAGTCTCGCCTTATACCTCTCTTATAGTTTGTTCAAGATGGGTGAGCCGATACTACAATTGATTTAATAATGTATTTAAGATAAACTTTTATCTCTCTAAGAAAACCAAGTTTTATAGTTTAATGTCCGTATTGATTTGTCAAAACCAAGTTTTACAATTAACACATAAAGGTCACTAGGAATATCTAATTATGTGTGTAATTACACAGACAAATTTAAACAAAGTTTCTCTTTAAGTATTTAGTCTGTTTAGAGTTTTAAAAAATCTTTTGCATATAGTCACAAGTCACAAGGGACAGAAAGTGAGGATGAGGTAAAGACAGACTCTATTCAGAAAGCAGTAAATCACATAATGCCCCGAGGTCTCACATGAGTCTTTCCCAAACGAAGAACCAAAAGACTCTCACTAGGTTTTCTGCTAAAGTGCCTAGATCGCCCCATTCATCATATAACATGATTGAGTGAGTCTTAAGGCCGGGATAATTAAAAAGAATAAAAGATTTAACACTCTCAATTAACTTATTAATTTTAAATCTATTCAAGTTCAATTATATTAACAAGCAATATTGCAAGATTCTAGGTTTTTATTTATTCTTTATAGCAATAATTGCATATTGTTGCCATAATTTTCAATTAAAACAATAAATAAATATTTCTTATGCAGTTCTAGCGTGTTTATAAGTGTGTAACCCATAACACCAAACGAGGTTGACTCGTGATGCCACTATTAGGATTTTATAACTAGTAAACCTTATTTACTACGAGTACGCAACAGACATGATCTAGTTTGATGACTAAAGATTAACACACATATAAAGATAAAGAAACACTAACCTTTTATTGAATGACCTAAATCAAACAACAAGAATCTTCACTTGAAACTTAGTGACTATGTTGTCACCTTTACTGTTGCTCACACAAACATGTCCAATGAACACGTCAATATGCTAGTCTTTACTTCATGTTACACAAACACCTTGTGTAGTACTTCCTTGGATCAAAGCTCTCTAACAAATCTGATTGTTATTCACTGAAAATTAGCCAACAACCCTTTAGGGTTTGTACCGAAAATCAATAGAACCGAAATAAGGTTTTATTGAATTCGGTTGAACTGAATTCCAAGAAAACAAAACCCTTAGGGTTTCTAACCGTGTTGTCGCTTGGAGAACTTTGTAAACTGAATCCTTTGATGCTTGAAAGCTACCAATTGACTTGTGGGAAAACAATTCGCACCAAAAGATCCCTTTAAGGGATTACCAAAAATGAAATGAAGGAAAAAGGAGTGAACCGAAAACCTTATAAAGGTTTATTCGGTCAAAGGTTTTTGGAGAGAGGGAACCAAAAACTATTTAGGTTTTTAGGGTATTGAATGAATGACGAATAAGCTAGGGAATATGTGTTTATATAGGCACCATTACCCTAGTCCTTGTGAAACAAGGAAACTTCGTTTCTTTCCTTTTTTCCTCTCCTAAACCGACTCAAAAACCTGCCTCACACAAACGCATATGGCCGGCCACATAGACCCCCTTATGGTTTAGGTTTTTGTCAATTTAGTCCCTTGGTTTACATATTTAAATAATCGTTAGTTAGTTATAAACTTTAACGGCTATATAAATACATTTACGTAAAGTATATTAAATAATAAACGCATTCTATGTGTTTAACGTGTGTGCCTCCAATAGGCTCACGTACCTCTAGTCGTATAAACCCCGGATCCAACTACCATATTCCAACAATAAGCATTGATGGGAAAAGTTTTACGTAGTTTTTGTTGGTGGCAAATTTGAAAAGAGCATCGCGTGAGAAATGTTGTTTGTAATTTCGAGACTTGTGGAACTAAGGTGGAATGATAATTTATATGTTGCAAGTACCTTTTACATGACTCTTGATTACATTTTAAAGCTTTTTACTAGTCGTGTCAAATGTCATTGGGTGTCAAGTTTGGTATTTGAAATTTGATTATGGCTTCATTTTTAAATTCTTAAAAGTATTTAAGGTAGCAACTTATATATTTAAGACTAGATTAATAGAACTTGCAGATATAAACTCTTGCCTATGTTTACAGATTATAGGCTTTTATAAGCTTATCAGTGCGGTAGTAAACAGGGATGTAACTAAAAATTCATGATCCTTTTAAGGCAATATACATGTGTTCTCATCTCTTAAATATGTTTAAAGAAACGTTAGTTTAAACAAAATACTCGATGTCCATTAGTATTCATGCTCTAACTTGGAAGAAAAATAGACACAACACACCAAACTCTGAGTCACAGGCTACAAATTCGCAGCAGGTAAAGCAAAAATCCACCAGGTTAGGTTACTTTAGACATAAGGGATGTTATGTAAGCTTACTTTTGGCTTATGAGCTTATATGATTTCGGCTTATGTTTTAAAAGTCTAAATTTTCTAGCTTATTTTAAAACGTATGAGCTTATATAAACTAGTTATATTATAATAAGCTTATATAAGCTCATGCGTTGCAAAATAAGCTAGAAAAAATGAGCTTATGAATGCTCATGAACCTAAAGATAAACTTAAACAAACACCCGTGTATCTTGAAGAAACAAGATTGATAGTACTGCAATGACCGATTTGGATGGGCCTCAATCAATACTTTGCTATCTATGGGAGAGCCAGAGCTTTCCACAACTTCAACTTCTTCTCATCACCCACTGTAGCTACAAAATTGACACGCTTGTCACCTGCAAGATCAACACGTGAACTCAGAAACTCAGCTTGCTCAATTCTTTACCAAACATACATAGGCCTGGTTTAGGATTTGTATGAGATATGTTTTAAGGTCACACATAAGTGGGGTTAAACAAGGTAAATACTTTCTATAGACTTCAAACTTATGCTTAATATTTATAATGGATTCTTAAACACTTGTTTGTATAATCTTTGTATGAAGTATAAAGATGAGTTAATACTAACCAACACGAATAGGTTTAGGTGCCCAAAGGATGCTTATGATATCACCTGCACACATATACGTAAAAAAGACAATCATTCAAACGGAAATATATCATGAACAACAAGTTTGCCAAACAACGCGCGACCGATAACAAACCTCGATAGAGTTATGGTGTCCCAAAAGACAAACCCTTGATAAATTGAGTTAAAAATCTACTAGCATCCATCACTTCATTCCCTACATTTGTGTT
Organism: Tanacetum coccineum; assembly: GCA_026074375.1. Lineage (NCBI taxonomy): Eukaryota > Viridiplantae > Streptophyta > Magnoliopsida > Asterales > Asteraceae > Tanacetum > Tanacetum coccineum. The sequence goes on from BQNB010001700.1 coordinate 91,732, forward strand.
GTAAAGACATCCTCATATGATTACCATTCTTTATTCTCCCTTCTTGAGCAAATTGTCGAGATCATTTTTGTTGCCCCGGATGGCGTGTTACTTTCACATCTATGTCTCCAATCTTGTATGAAGATTTTTATAAAATCTACAGAAAAGTTAGAAAATAGTATAATTGTTAAAAAAAACCAAAGACATAACAAGCACACAAGAGTACCATGTGCCTGCATTTACCCAAAATCACAAAATTAAAATTAGTTCAATATTAAGGAATTAAGGTGAGTAACATACGTACATGCATACAATATTTGCAAGTTGCAATTATGGCAGAGTCAACACATCTTACAGAATTAGATTACCGTGCAAAAGAAAACATGTGTTTACAGAGTATTTATAATTAATATAATGCAAATTACCTTTATAAGAACTAAAACATCTTCTTTCCGGACAGGTACTTGACAAGGTACGCCACTCTTAACCTTGAAAACTGAATTCAAATGTAGCAATATTGAAAAAAAGTAAGACATAAAGTTAAAACTAGCATACAATGAACTGTTGAACACATTAGAATTATAGGTGACTGACAAAAACGTTTGGGCTTTATTTGATGACCAATCTAAGAAATTAAAATTTGATTGCTATGAACTACCAAATGCATTGTACCAAATAAAAGAAGCATATAGCATTGTGATGACTATTAAACAACATACCTCCCCACACAAACTCACAAACCCTCATATGAAGACACATAATAGCAACTCACATAGTCACAACTCACAACACAAAGACAAATACATGGATCCGGTCAACATCCACCATTTTTAAGAAAACATCAATAGATAAAAACTAGGGTTAATGGCATTTGATAGCAACATACTTTCTCATTTGATCCATTATCAGACACGAACCTAAAAAAGTACCACAATACCCATCCAACTTTCAAATTTTGATTCATTATCATATGTTTTAGAGTTATCTCTTGCACCGTTAGTCCTTATGACTAACAATCATTTGTAATTAACACAAAAATATGTTTTCTTTTATGCATCTGATGTAGATAGCGTAGTGCTTCTTCTAGTTTTATTTTAGTTTCTTCAGAAATAACACCTGCAAATGATTCTTCCAAAGATCCATCGTTTGGAATCAATACCGTGCTCAAATCTATGAGATTATGAGAAACAAAAATCTGGAGCTTCCCAGCAACTTTTGCAATGTCATACATAACATTAGTATGATAATCATTCTTAATTTATTTCATACCTGATAACGTGTAGTTTGGTGGCAACATGTAATAAAGAGTAGTGAATCTTCTTGGTATTTTCCATTTTAGATAGCTAGCCATATCTTCAAAATCCATTTAAAAAAGGTGAACATTCAGTACTGAACCATCTTGGTATGTTAGGGGGTTAAATTTAAATTATCCGTTGTGGTTTACATCAAACTTAAAAGTTGTATTTGATGACATCGACATTTTTGTAAAGTAATAATCGTTGATTGAAATAAATATGTTGAGAATATGTAGTTGTACACATGTCCATATATACTAATTGGACATCATAAAGTTGACAAGTCTTTCTTATCAGAATATAATATTCTATTATTTTTAAATAGTAAAACAAGGAAATGACATGCTAAAAACAATTATAAAAAATTGTTTCAAAGTAACTAGTCAAATAACTTTTTTTCACAAGAAGGTTTTCCTTGCTTCTTCGTTATGTTTGTCGTATCTTGTTGCTGCTCTGCGACGACCAGTGGGGACAGCTCCACCCGAGAAACGTAAACATGTAGTCGGTTTTGATGAGTATACATGTTTATCATGTCCGGCTCTTGTATAGCATCATCCAATGGTACAAGACCTGAATCAAAACTACAATTAGGTTTCTTTATATAAAGAAACGTTGAGGAGTTTTGGTCGTAACCCAAACAGTTTGTTAAAATTAATTTAACTTGTTCTGTTGAAAATTTGTCCAACTCAACCGGATCTAATGTTGCAACCATCTCACCAACAAATTCTCTTCGAGGCAAACTAGTGAACCTTCCATAATGGTGTAGTAGAACCTTAAATATCATTTTTTGAAATTGAAAATGAAATAATGAAAATTTACTGTTGTTGTTCAAGTTGAACCACTAAATATGTGGTTTATATAGTGTTTACTGTTTTTCATTATTAACAATAAATCGCGTAGAATACATAGTCATAAACATAGTGTCATTGACTTGTCAAATCAATGTATATATTTAGTGATTGAGTTGTCAAATATGTCATTGATTTGTCATATCTAAGAGATAAATCGCGCAAAATATATAGTGATCAACACAATGTTAGTGACTTGTCAAATCATGACATAAATTTTGTACAAAACTAAGTCCTTAACACAGTGTCTGTGACTAGTCAATTCATTTATTTGTCATAAAAAAGTTAGCACTGGATTGTCTGTACCCATTTTTGTGTGATGTATACTTTATTTTTAGGTACATTACAAGGTTCAATTATAAATTTAGTGTTGATTGTACTAACTTAATAAGTTTATTTTTAAATGAAATATATTACATCATTAAAATTAAACATTACAATTTAACAACAAATTAACAGAAATCATAAAAACATACAATTCTTTATAACCCAAAATAGTTAAACCAACTATTTGAAGCATTTGTGTTCAGATCATCTAGATGTTGTGCCTCATATTGTTGAGAATTGTATTGTTCATATATTTGAGATGATTCTGTGTGATGTTCATCGTATGCCTGAGATGTGTTTGTGAAATGTTGGTTGTAAGGTTGTGATTGATATGGGGTTTCACCGTATTCTTGTGACGGTTATGTGGTAGCACCGTATTGTTGTGATATGTATTGGTTAAAAGTATGGAAAGTGTTTTCGTATTGTTGAGTTCGGTCGTGGAATGTTGTTGGTTGTTTCATGGCATTTCTTGATCATTTCGTGTACGTGTGTTTACAGGCGGTTGAACAACAAAGGGATTATTGCATTGATCACGTCTGTGACCCGCTTTTGTACATCGGCTGCAATGTATTGGTCTTGGCTCCTCTCCTTGAGATTTTATACGGTTTGTATTTTTAGGACGACCGGGTTATGGGTTGTCTATTCTAGGAGGAATAGCTTTCTGAATATTTGGCGGGAAATCCCATTGCGACATATTCCCTAGAAAGTGAATTGATTCCAAATAAATGCCTTGATATTTTGGTTTTTTAAACCAATCTGCTACATATTGGACACAATCCGTCAGCCCGATAAACCTTGTCACAGCTATGACGTGACCACATGGAATTCCTGAAAGCTACCATTTTTGACATTCACATATGCCTGTGTGTAAGTTCACTGCACGAATATACTGACCGTTTGACACTTCATATTGATAGTTGTTAACACCTTTAACAACCGATGTCGCGCTTTTCATACTTTTTTTGCCACTTTGTGTGCTGCCTAATCAGTTATTTCGTACGTCATATTTTCTACATGAATACATAAACTAGAATCAATTACAGTAGTTGATATTAAAAAAAATAGTTATAGATTATGTGTTTTAAGAAAAATACCTGCCAGTTGCCGACGTTTATAGTACCATTCTTGCACCATCGTACGATACATCTCCGCTAACTTTAACACAAGCTCTTTTCTATGTATTACACTTTTAGCATTGACAGACTCCACACTATTCGATGTCATATAGTTATACCAAACTACAGGGCAATGCGCTCTTGACCATCTTTCAATACCAGCTTCACAAAGCTTCTGGTATGCATCATGCTGAACATTTTATAGTGTGGTAATGCTGATTGCAAAGTCTTCTCGTGTATACGCCTTGCATATTTTTCATTATAAATCTTTTCTTTTTTTGTTTTTCAAGGATAGGTTCATCATAAGATGACGACAGTAAACAACATGAAATGCTAAAGGGAATTCTTTTTCTACTGCCAAAGATATAGTAGCATGCCTATCAGATATGAATAACAAATTCGGGTTATCACCAATGCATTCTCTGAGTACAGACATCCACCATGTCTAACATGGACCTGTTTCCCCATTACATATACCAAAAGCGAAAGGCACAATCTGATTGTTTCCATCCATGGCCACAACTACAAGATTTGTTCCCTTGTATAGACCTTTTAAATGCGCCGCATCGATCATAAGCACATGCCGTAGATAATTGCAGAAAGTACGAATCTGGAATAAAACATTATAAACATACGAAGCTGAAATATAACAAATAATACATTATAGTATGTGTGAGCGTGACTTACCGAAGCACCAATGGCAATAAATAGCATCTCAAAAACTCTATTTTTGTTTGTTTTGATACGTGTTACTGTACCTTTATTTTTTCGTTCTAGATTATAACAATAATACGGGAGCATTTAAAAAGCTTTATACGGTGAACCCCATATCTGTTGTATTGCATAATCCTTCCCTCTCCATGCTTGATGGTAAGATATATGAACTTTATATTCTGACAAAATATCTTGTTGTATATCTTTCCCTTTTAAAACACGTAACCTATCTTGTAATTTTTCAGTAAGAAGGTGAGCAATTACTTTTTTGTTTGCATTTCGATGGTTAGGATAAGTTTGAGTTTTGGGACACGTGTGAATATCATCAAGATGTGTAATGTGATACTTTTCTGTATTATCCCAAAGTCTAGCACGAAGCTTCCAATCACATTGATTAAAATTATAGCATTTTAAGTGAACCCTTTCTGGGTATAACCTATCTACTACAAATTGGAAACCGTCATTTAAAGCTTTCAACCTAACAGCCAAGATTAAAGCTTCTTTATTGTCAATTTTTTTACCCTTTTTAACTTCTGATTGTTGACTATACTACTTTGAAATAATAGGTTTTGACTTGTAAACGGGTGTATCTGGAATGTCAGGCTTAAATGACATAAACTTGTTCCATTTATGGATATTGTTTTGGGGGTTTTCATCTACCCCATCATCTGCGTATTCGTTGTTTGATTTGAAGACAAATGATGATTCTGGATTTGTAAAATGGGGCTCATTTGTATACATTGATTCATTCATTTGAAAATCATTTTGTCCTAAATCAAAAGATAGACCATTCTTGAAAAAAGACGTATTTTTATAATTATTATTCAAATGAGATGAGTTTAGGTCTTGATTAGATGGGCCGTTGTTTTCAAAAGTTATTGATTCAAAAAGTTTAAAGAAGTTATTTTTTGGTGGTTTTTCCGTTGAGAAACAAACAAATGTGCAAATTTATCTTTTGAATTACAAGCACATTCAACAAAAAATTGTACCTCAGCGTCGTCTGTGATATCAACGGTATAGTCAAATGACGAGAGCTTAAACGATAAATTCAATTGAAAATTTGCTTCCAAATTGAATTTCTTCATCAACATTTCATGTAACATTGAGTACGTCAAATCTTCTGACATTATGGCACCTCGTTGTGTTTCATTATAGTGAATTAAGCACTTGAAGTTTCTTATATTTGAAGCCATGTTTTTTTTGTGATGCAGTTTATGATGTTATCACTTCTTGTTGGTATATATATATATATATATATATATATATACACACACACACAGTAGATTCAATGTCAGAATAATTTAGTAGATCGCTACAATTTAGAAGTGATCAATTCCATGTCATAGACTTGTCTAGTCAATGTCAGAATAATTTAGTAGATCGCTACAATTTAGAAGTGATCAATTCCATGTCATAGACTTGTCTAGTCAATGTCAGAATAATTTAGTAGATCGCTACAATTTAGAAGTGATCAATTCCATGTCATAGACTTGTCTAGTCAATGTCAGTATAACATATTGCAAAATTAATTGGATTTACTATGGACGATGATAAAAATTAATTGGATTTACTATTCGAATGTTTAAAATTTATGTTTCTAATAAAATGTTTGTGTTTCTGTAAAAATAACAACTTAAAGCACAAGAGATAACTCATTCATTAAAATAAAAGTACATATTACATAAGTTAGAAGATACATAAATTACAACCATTTTTGTCTCTGATTTGTTTTTCCAATTTTGCCTCGTTACACAACAATTCTCTGTTCATCTCGTAGTCTAAATCAGATTCGATTTTCAAAAAAAATTCAAACACGCTGCTCCAGTGGAATGTCTCTGCATTCCTCGTATGCTTTCCGCAATTCATCTTTAGCTATACTTGCATCATTAAATTGGTGGGCTAAGTTCATCATCGCTAATTGACGAACTCGATCCTCCTGAATTTGTTTTTCAACCATAGCTTTGATTTCATCATAAGAATGTGGAACCGAACACCCCATTAAGATTTTTGTTAAATGATATATATAAAAAAGTTTGTGTTTAAATTGTTTGTAGTTGAAGGTCTATTTATATGTTTAAAAACAGCTAAAATATTATCAGAATCATGTGCTAAATCATTGAATTGTCTAATCTGTCAGTGAATAGTAACAATAACGTGCTAGATCGCGCCCAATCCTTAGTGAGGAAAGCATCGTCAGGGACTAGTCAATTCAATGTTTATATATTATCATTGATTTGTCCCATCTCTCAGTGAATAGTAACAATAATGTGATAGATCGCGCCCAGTCCTTAGTGATGTAAGCTTCGTCAGGGACTAGTCAATTCAATGTTTATATATTATCATTGAATTGTCTAATATATAAACCTGCCCACCATCTCATCATTTTATCACACAACTTGTTAGCACTACTATCTCTAATGGATGCTAATTTCAATAACGAAACAGATCCATGGGAATTCGGTCTTGATGTAGATGATTCCGATCTACATTTAACACCATCTTTGCGTTCTTCAAATACCACACATGTTGAATCATCTACCTTAATCCAAAATCCAGTTACGATAATACCTGGTCCTGCAGGTGTTGTTCAACTATCTAGTAACACACGTGCTGAACCATATCCCTCAACCCCAAATCCGGTTAGGATAATACCCGGTCCTGCGGGTATTGTTCAACAAGCCAAGATGCTTAAAGAAAAGGTTTTTATTCTTGATTCGGATGGGGCTTTAATGTCAACACAAAAATATATGCAAAAAATAATTGAGGATGTGGGTGAGGATGAGGATTTCAATAGTGGGGCGTGGGTTTGCGCCACTAACTATGTGATGGCATTTGGTGGCACTGTAACTGGATGTTTGGGAGACATCGACAAGTTTCTGAAAAAGGGAAAACTTGACCACATTGTTGGAATAGTTAAGTATTGTTCTCCGAATATGCTTGGCAATCTAAATGTGACTTTGAAAGATATATCAGGTTCAATACCTGGAACAATACATCACAAAGTCATGGTTGAGGGTGGTTACGGAAAGGATATTACTGTAGGAGCTACTATGATACTAAAAATGTCTCTGTTTTTATTCCTAAACCATCAGAGCATTACCTAAACATTACAATGAGAAATGTGGTTGAAGTTTTCCGTAAAAGATACCGTTATTAGAAGTGGCACTGGTTAAGCTTATCATTATTATGTATGTTTATATTTTTTAATCAAGTTGTATTACACCAATTATCATCGTATGTAATGATTTGTTTTAATGCAATTGCCTACTTATTATTGTTTTTATCAAAGTGATAATACAATATTATTTCACACAAAAGGTTATAGACTTTCAACAAATAATATATTCAAATTATAAATATAATAATCAAACACAATATGTAGGATCCTCACACCTGACAGTAAAAAACTCACACTCATGTTATATCTAGTTTGTTCCAAAAAATGTTGATGATCACCGTTCACTATTGGACTTTTCTCTGAACACAAACAGGAGATTAACCAACATGTGATGACTCTACAGTCTGAGTAGTTGATTTGTTGAGGGACTTGTATACCCAAACCATCATTGTATGAAAATTGAAAATTGTTGGGTCCTCTTGTTTTCCATTGAAACATCCCGCCCTTACAAAATTGCTATTAACAACAGGTGTCCACGTTGAATTTTGGTCATTAACAAATTCATTGTTCCTCGTGGCAAGGAGTCAAAACTAAAAATGTGCATTTAAGTAAGTCTATTACGCCTGTAACCCAATGATTTCCTGCAACATGTATGGGCAGAAACACCTACAAATATATAACAAATATAATATGTCAAACAAAATAACTTATTAAATACTAATCATACATAAATTGTGTTAATAGTTTTAATACGAATAAGTAACAAAATAATTACCCAATTAACAGCACTCCATGCTGGATACGGACGCGTTGACCCATCCAATGTTCCAATAGTGTGTTGGTCCGTCTCTATCAGAAAATGTTGGTTTTCCGGATGCACACTTATTGTATTTGTATAGGCCACAAGTCAAGGGTCATTTTAGTCTATTTACCTATTAGCGCTCCACCCACGCATTCAATGTGCTGATTAAATAACAAAGTAATAAAAATAATCAGTTGTATTGGGTATTAAAATATTATATTTAAAATCAAGTATTAAACTTGTATAAATAAAACTAAACTCTCAAGACAACCATATCCCTTGGGGTCCCGAATCATAGTCAGGGGCACAAATCTGGAACTAGTTGTTGCCAAAAGGTTACTGGAACTGAATAACTCTTCATATAACAATCTAAGTACACACTTCTGGGGATATTTAAAAATTCCTGGAGAGTAATATAATGTTCTCGTCACACCTAAACAACCAAATTAATAACCAATATCAATGCACATACTTTCACGCGTTTATTTATTAATTTATATACATGACTAGCACTTTACTTTGAGGGGTCCCGTTTTCTTTCACTAGGTAATTACCAGTGAATTGGCATCCTATAAAAAACACATCATCGCCGCCTACATTTTCATCAGCAAAGCCATTCCAAGATTAAAGGTGATTAATATTTAGCCGTTGTGACATGATCCTTTTTTTTTTATACCACGTTGCTTTGGGTAAACCTGGTAGTAGGAGGTTGTTCCATGTTTGGAGATTGTTTATAATTGCTAGGACGTGTTCTCTCTTTCTCGATTCAATATTGTTCTAAAAAATAGCAAATTAATAAATTTAGTACTTCATGATGCTTAGTTTCATATAATCATATTGTATATAAATTTAGCATTACTGGTTCAAATATGTTCAGGAGCAATGTGAGCCTCTCATATTAGGGGGTTGCAAATTTGTAATACATATGAGATGGGATTGGGCTGTGCAGTATAATAACAGGATGCGAGGGGAAAGCGGGTTGCCAATAAGGAGTGGCCGACTGCGCCGGCATCTGGCTATGCCAATTTGATGGACCAGGTTGCGACTGCATTGGGGTTTGCCAATTTGTTGGCGTACCAATATTGAAGAAGGAGCTGCTGTTTGGATGCGTCTGGAATGAAGAGAGGACCACCCTGTGGACACCCATAAATACAAACATAAATTATTTAGTTAATTTTTTTATATTAAATGCAAAATAATTTTACCTGCATGCTTCGAGGTTCACTTAAATCGCTTATCCTAAAATGTTGGTTGACAAAGATCGGTCTTGTATTAGCTCTGCCACCGGATAAAATTCATACGCTCAAAAATTTAACCATTTTATCATACGTTGATTTACGCTCAGTTTCATTTCTTCTTATTTCCTAAACAACTTTTTTTGTTCTTCAATTTCTCTTTTTTGTTCCTCTAAATGTCTATACAAGTTTTGGTACGGGAACTTGTCATACATTTTTGACGGTTTAAATGATGAGGTTATTCTTTCATTTTGACAAATACCGCCATCGAAGTATGCCTACTAGAAATCCCCATTCGCTCGAGCTCAGGTTCGTTGGTGTCAATCTTATTTGAAGGCAATATTTCCCTTAACATAAATTACAGAAAATTAATTATGAAATAATAAACATAATCAAGTGAATAAACTATAACAATTAATATCAATACTCGATGAAAACAATCCATACTCCATGCTTCCTTAAGTCCCTATTTTTATTCCAAGCAGATACTCAAGGTACATTTTGTAACGATTAATGAATATTGGTCGCAGTTACTCGGAATGGACTCCAAGATCCAAGTCTATAATAAAACATTACTTCAATTATTTTACGTTATACATATACGTTAAATGCCTAATTAAATATTATAAATAAAATTATGACATACCTTGAATGCCAAGATATCCAAATGATCGAATACGCTTTCTTATCAATTTAGTGTATCCTTGATGGATTATAATTTCGGTCATCGTTTAAACGTTTGCATTCTCAATTGGAGTACATGTCGGCCACACAAACGAACTCCAAGGAAAGTTGTCCCCAACCATTCTCTATCATTTGTAATTCTTAACATCCAGTCGGGGATCCTACATTAGCTACAACACCTTAAAAAAACTAAGATGAAGATTGCTAGACAACAAAGGCTACAGCATTGGCGTGTATTCTATCATATCACATCATCTTGTATGATTTCTATATATAGTAGAGCCTGTAATTTGTTTCACCTTCAGAACATGACGGAAACACCTCTGCCTAAAGGAATAGGCATTCTCACCGGTAGTTATAGTCAGCCAATCCAAATCCCCAAAACCTTAAACAGTTATGAGGCAAACTTCTCTCTCCCTAATTGTATTCTAAAATATTTCAATTTATATCGTATACAAAGGGACATTTTTCGTCGCCACATCACTTCTACCTCTAACTTGCCGATAACATAAAATTTTAACATTCAAATTCTCTATCAAATCATTTTGTGTAATACCCAACCAGTAAAATGATTCCTGAAATATGCTTCCCCCGTTGAGTCCCACTACATTTTTTCTTATAGTTTAGAACTTTAACGTACTTCTACAGTAATAAAAACTCGAGTTACTAAATTATCAAGTAAATCTATACCTTGTATTACCAACATATATACCATCAAAAAATACATTGGTGGATAAGTAAAATCAAAAAAAATTTACTTGTAACCGGTCATAAATCCATCGTAAAATAAACTAGTAAACACAAAGTCGCAACAAACACCACCTAAAAACCGCCGCAAACCGCAACAATCCACAATGCAACAACAAAAACACAAGATTCAAACTAAATCAACTTATCAGTGCTTCTTCAAATGACAAATTTTTTTAGAAAAAAAGATAGGCATATTGTATCTACTCTATCACTTCTCATTTATATGCATAATCAGATTCTTATTTTACAAAATAACAAAACATTACTGCCAGTGATACATCATGTCATACTGTATGGCAGTGATACATCTTTTCTTACTGTATAATACTGTGCTCTTTAAAAAGTAAAAAAAAAGAAATTCGCTATAAAGGTGTAGCGATCTACCGAATAAAACAAATTAGGCTGACACCTTTTATGACACTCGCTGACACCTTTTATGACACAAACAGAAATTCAATTAAATCGCTATTAACTTGTAGCGATCTACCGAATAAAACAAAACTAGGGCTCACTTTTGAATGGTTTTGCATTTCTTTGAATGGTTGGTACCTTAAAAATGAGACACGTGTCTAAAAAGTAGATCGCTATCACTTGGTAGCGATTAAGTGGGTTATTTTGAAAAAAAAATAGAAGTAGGTTACTGCAAGACAAAACTTTTTGGAAAAGGTTATACAAGTAAATTTCGCTTAAAATGACTAAATCTTCAGCTTAAGTCCAAAACCCATGATATATACAAACCAAACACCCCACCTTTAAAGTCTCTTTCAAATCTTGGGTCTTCAGGTAAAAAGGTTTATTTTGTTTTTTTTAACAAAAAAGGTTTAATCGATTGATACGGGTTTTTGTTTTTTCGTTATAGTTGTCATCTTTATTGGTTTTTCATATGTTATTTGAGTTAAAGTTTTTAACAAGCTAGATAACAGTAAATGCATATCATATAGCTTGATTAACTCATAAGGGTGATTGGGTCTTTAGGAAAAAACTGATTCTAGAAGAGTAAACTGATGAGGTTTTCTTTAACTCAGACCATTTCTGACCCTCTCCTTGAACCCCCCTCCCCTCCCCTCCACATTAACTCATAAGGCATAATGGGTGATTGGTGGGGGTGGGGGGTCAGGGAGAGGGTCGGAAATGGTCTGAGTTAAAGAAAACCTCATCAGTTTACTCTTCTAGAATCAGTTTTTTCCTAAAGACCCAATCACCCAATAAACTTTTTCAAATGTACCGATTTGGTACTTGAATTCTGAAAAAATTGTGTAAATGTAACGAACTTTCATAAGTGTCTCAATATGCACATTATGATAACCTGCCGTACCTGAAAGTCCGTACCTGAAAGTCCGTACCTGAAAGTCCGTACCTGAAAGTCCGTACCTGAAAGTCCGTACCTGAAAGTCCGTACCTGAAAGTCCGTACCTCCGTACCTCCGTACCTGAAAGTCCGTACCTAAAAGTCCGTACCTGAAAGTCCGTACCTGAAAGTCCGTACCTGAAAGTCAGTACCTGAAAGCCCGTACCTGAAAGCCCGTACCTGAAAGCCCGTACCTGAAAGCCCGTACCTGAAAGTTCGTACCTGAAAGTCTGACACGGGACACCATTTATAACGTGACACGCCATTAAAATATGCCAATTGAAACACTTTATGAACAATTCGTTACATTTACATAACTTTTATAGAATTCACGTACTAAACAAATACATTTGTAAAAGTCCGTTGCTGTCTATGACAATGTTTATAACATTTTTATTTTATTTCTATTCACGATCATCTATAATTTTAACGAGAATTGTCCTCATACATAAGTTCCACTTTACTTTTCTACCAAATATTTGCGTTGAAAGTTAATAGTTAAAGGTTGAAAAAGTGGTTCTCAGAGTAAAAAAAACGTTAGAAATCGTGTATTTTGTCAAGGTTTCTAAAAGGCCCGTCATGGTGCCGCTAAGGCCTCGCAAAGACGCAATGCGTGAACTTCACGCTACACAATAGACCAAGGCGTAGGCTTAAGGCGTAACGTGAGATAAGAAGTGAAAAAACGTGATAAAGCGCGATAAGACATGATGCGTTTTTTTTAACGACAATTTATGGCTACATGGCCCCTAGCCCAGAAGGCGTAGCGAGCCCACACAACTAGGTTGGGTCCAGCCCAAAAGGCAATGGCACCCTTCCTTTTACGCACGCGGGAGGAAACCCCTATCGCCCTAGACAAGACTCGAACATGAGACCTTGCCTAGGAGGGTAAAACCTCCATACCATTGGACCAAATGCCCGTTAGTGATAAGACATGATGCGTGGAGGCTTTTTGAATTCAATTTTGATGAAAATCGTTTTTTATATAGAAATAAAAAAGATTACATACAAAGATAGTTTCTTGACTTTATTCCTCATGTATGACATTTTGTTTAAACTCAATATATTTGAAATATGATATAAATATATAAACTTATAAATCATTTCATATTTTTTGCCGCTTTAAGTCACGCCTTAAAAATGCCATGACTCGCCATGGCTCCTAAGGCGTGAGGCTTGGCCATACTGCCACGCCACGCCTCACGCTATTTATAACTTTGATTTTGTCACATTCATCCACGAATTTAGTCGTGGCTAAAAGTGTTTCGTGACTAAAAGCTCTGATTATATTAGTAACGAGGTTCGTAACCCGCGCGTCTTCGCGAAGCGGGCGGGACTAATTTTGCAACGGGCGGATAACCTCAGCTACTGTTTGTGAACCTTGCAATTATTCGATAACTTCAGGGACTATTTCTATAAGTTTCTTAAAAATCTATATTAAACTTCAATATTTTTTTATATAAGCATAGGTATGTCAGAAGCATTGAAATATTGGGCTCATTTTGTTCGCAATTCGACGATCTTTTCAATGACATATTTTTTACGAATGAATCAATAGATATACGCTCCATATTTGATAAATAAAGTTTGTTATATAAAAAAGTCGTAAATAGGTAAAAGTTTAAGGTTGTTTAAGTAACATTTCAAATAGTATGAGGGTGTGTTTTGTAAGTTTATTTTTTAAAATTTTTTTATATCTATATATATATAATAAAACAAAATCTTTTTGAATCTCCCTCCTACCCATTTAATGATGTCACTAATTATGTCATAAAATATGTCATGAATGACATCACTAATTCTCCATAGCTTCAATTTCTTATTTCAAATTAACAATTATAGTCCTTCAAATTTATTAATCTTTTACTACTAGATTCTTTCACAAAATTAATTCATTCTATTGTAGTATTTGGTTGGTGATATCAAACACATATGATTAACAAAAACTATCACCCTTTAATATTTGAGCCATCAACAACTACAAGTGTTTAAGATCATGTAGTCAATGTTTTTCTTTTTCTTATATTCCAACTTATATGTTTCATTTGTAATTCTAATTTGTACAACGACATGCATGTTTCTAATAAATTAAAATGACAATCTTAAATCTTTGTTATGATATTCTTTTGTTTCTATGTCACTTACTTTTTTTAAACCATTATTGTAAAATTTAAGGTGTGTACATGATATTTGATAGTCTTATTTCTTTCTTAATTTTATTATATATTATGTTATGTCTAAACCTTTAACGGGTGTTCGAGATTCATTATAATCTTTTGTTTCATTTAATATATTAATAGTGTTTTGTTTGGCTTTTAGTTAATGACAGATTAACAAAATTATATTTTTTACTACTTAAAAAGATATTGACTTGCCCTAAAAAAATATGTTACATACAAGACCCTTTCGTCAATGTGCTCATACCGCTTTATGGACTCCTCTTGTCACAGTGATTTTTAGAGTGTTAATTTAGAACAATATTCCAATTAATCGGTTGATATGAGTTGTATTATAGTTTACACAGTTGACGTCTCTAGAGTTGAATTTGCTTACATGAATACGTAAATTATTTATATAGATATTTGAATGGAAAGAATGGGTCAATTCGCTAATTTGTTTACTATATGTGTTTCTTGACGCGTTTCCTACTTGATATTCCTTCATACCGCTTTATGGACTCCTCTCGTCACAGTGATTTTTGGAGTGTTAATTCAGAACAATATTCTAATTAATCGGTCGATATGAGTTGTATTATAGTTTACACAGTTGACGTCTCTAGAGTTGAATTTGATTACATGAATACGTAAATTATTTATATAGATATTTGAATGGAAAGAACGGGTCAATTCGCTAATTTGTTTACTATATGTGTTTCTTGACGGGTTTCCTACTTGATATTCCTTCAACATGTTCATTTATGAGAAGTTGTTATAATACGACTAGCTACTACTCATTATTCATGCTTTCGAAACTGATTTGTTATGTGAAGTACATCTATTATTGTTTGTAGAGCTAATGGATATTGGAAGATAGAAAACCCCAAAAGGCTAATTGATGTCCTTCATTATCTTCATAAAACATACAGTATATATAGGATACAAGAGATAGGATTGAACCAAGATAAAGATAAAGCCTACAGCTAATTTACAACAAAGCATGACAAGGATAATATAATCATACCAAATATAAGAGTCAACTATGACTCACTAATATTATCAACTAATTTAATATATTCATCTAATAATGAATTTTTATTCATGTTTGTTTATAAATAAAACTTCTATTTAGCTACCCGCGAATTTCGCGGGTTCATAAGCTAGTTATAAATATCTTTTATATAATAAAAGAATTACATCATTTCGGAGTTTTTCATCAAATTGAATCATATGAATTTAAAAATTAGTATAGTATACAAGAGATCATAACACAAGTAATGGATGATGGGTTGGCTAATTTGACTTAGAGAGAAAAAGTCATTTTGAGAGAAAAGTGCAAGTGAAATGGATTAGTGAAAAATGTAAAAACAAAAACCAACCCCTTCCCATGAGTGGGAAGGGGTATATATACAAATGATTCTTTCTGACTACGAGCTATGCTATACTAAGTAAGTCACAACACGACTTTCTTACAAATCTCATTTTTATAAAATGTATAAATTTTCACCCAAACACAATCCTGGATATCCGTGTTCCGTTCCCTTACCAAGCACTACACTCCTAAACAGAGATACATGCTTAAAAACGTCAACAAAATGTTAATTGAATACATGATAGTTTTTTACAAATAACAGTTCAAACGCATATTTGGTTCCACAAAAACAATTATAACATTGCTTGCAAGGCAAGTGGGTATCCATGATTTCCATATATCCTTCAGAACGCATAATTGTTACGCAAAAAACAAAAAAAGACATTTCTTCACGCTCATTTAACAATTAGGATAAAATACTGACCGGGAAGTATGCCACCACCCCTAGTCTCAATACAAAATGTCCGTTACAGGGTGTTCACCATCGGATTCAGACCCCAGACAGGATTGTCAAACCCAATAGATCTATTTAACGCATTCAGCGTTTACCTCATCGGGTAATTACCTGTACACACAACAAAAAGGCATAAACTCATAATTTGGAATCTATCACGTACCCTAAACACATTGCCTTCAAGTTTTCAAAACAAGCATGTATCCCCCTCGCGAGTTAAAATATTTAAAAACAATTCAAAAAGCAAGGCTATGAACTCACCTTGATCGAAGCCGAAGAACAAAATAACCGAAACAATCCCAAGATGTCTCAACAACGAACTTAACTGCGAACTAAATTTTATGTCGCTCGATTACTACACAATAAGGTAAGATCGAATAGTGCGTACATCGCAACTATTAAAACTATATAGATATACATACACATATGATGAGAAATCCACTTGCGCGTCCTAGATCCTAATACCCCACAAAATTGAGTACGATTTCTCTTTTATTTATATGATATGTCACTTAATCGAAAACTTTTTATTTTTGGAAAGTTACTATTTTTAGAAAATTACTATTTTCGAAAAGTCCGTCCATTTGGTCACGTTAGTCCATAAAATATTTTATCTTTTATCCATAACCATTTTATCATCGTCTTGCCATTTATATGACACCCCCGGCGATATTCTCCTTATATACTTGTATGTATAAGTATACTATATTTCAAAAGTTTCTATTTTTAGAATTATCCCCGTTCATAAAAATTGTTAAGTCTAAAATGTTATACTTGTAATAATAATAGTGTTTATTATTTTTATAAACATCCAACAAGTCTTATATCAACCCGTTGACTTTCAAAAGTCAACGTTGGACATTATTTGACTTTTACTATTTATCTATATATTTTCCTAAATCTGACCCGTCCAAAATGACCCGCTATATCACATTTTCACGACTCGGACTCTAAAGAGATTTTATGCAAAACGACGTTCCGGACAACTTTTTAGTTTTCGCCGAGACCTAAATCTCTACAAAAAATGACCAAAATGCCCTTACAAGATCCTGCTGAAAACTTATTATATTTTTAATATAGTGCAAAAATTTGACTTTCAGTTTTGACCTGTTATCTTGCGATTTTAAAACTAACAAACCTCGCGGCAAAGTAAAACGACATTCCGAACAACTTTCGTGTTTCGCCGGAAGGCTAAAACAGAGTCAAAAGTGCTCAAATTGTCCATTTTTGAATCTGTCCGCATCTAAATAAACTATAATAGCTGTTTGAAATTTTTTAAGTTTTCAAATCTTGTTTTCGCCGTAACTTTTTAGTTATTAAGAGTTACGCAACCCGCTTTATACCAAAACGATCGTAAAAATACCCTCTACCATATTTTCTAAACCAAAACTAGAGTTTACAAAATCTCGAACCTCGTTTTCCATGTCCAAAATTCTGCTCTAAATCGCGTGATAGAAAACGCGTCAAAATCCAATTTTTAACCAACATTCCATTCACGGCCTATCTAATATAGTCTATTCACGATGTTTAATTCGCTCAATCACCCAATAACACAATCTAACTAGACAACGCAAGTTTCGCTCGGATTTCACCACATGCATATATCGAAAACAATAAATCACAAGAACAAATAAAATACAAGTATTTAGAGATACTAACAATGCTATATAAGCTAAGTCGGACTCGATTGAAATCGTCTTGCTCCCCCCTTTGCCTTAGCCGTGACCTCGGACACAACCCGAAACAGAAACTGAAACTTTTCATTTAAACCGAGCTTGCTACAATGTTTTATTTATCATAAAAAAAACCATTACTTTCAACCCACTTCGACCAAACTCGGCCCGAACTCAAAACCATAAAAATACCCATTGCATGTCGTATATTTTTGGTGGAATAGGTTTAGTTTTTCGTGGGGATTAAGAAAATATAACTTGATCATTTTGAATGTAAGTTTTCCGACGACGGCGGCGACGGTGGAGTGACGGTGACCGGAGCAAAGGGAGGGACAAAAAGACTAGTGTGTGTTTTATGACTAGAAAATGGAAGTAAAATGCATTATATACTTCTAGTACTTTGGCCATTTGACAAAACAAGTCCTTCTCTCTTTTCTATCTTTAGATTTTTGACACGCCAACTTTTTACTTAAATAAAAACCGATAACTGTGGCTCGGGATTACACTACCGAGACCATTTTTTTTATTTCCGTCACACTAAATCTTTTATATAGTAAAGGAAAACGTCAAGTGAGATATTTGTATTTCAAAAAATCAAATCATACCGTAATTATTTTTTGAACGGCAGATTTTATTAAACTAGCAAAAGCTAGAAAAGATTACATAGAGATAATTGTAGCAATAGGATTATACAACCAACCTATCTAACTAATCTTGCATTTGGGATTTCTAGATGAAATCCACAAAAAGGATTGAGAAACAACGGAGTCCCAAATCATCGACTTCTTTGGAGGGTTACTTGAAAAGATCAAATTGTTACGAAAATTCCAAATGGATCACAAAAGAGTACCCCCAACTCCCTGTATAGCCAAACGGACTTTAGAGGAGACATGAAGATCACCTAACCAAGCATGCCACTCCGCAATGTTGCCGCACATCGGAATGTCCAGATCCCACAATTTAGCCAAAAGGGACCACAATTCTTTAGCCAAACCACAATTAAAGAATGTATGGTTGACCGTCTCTAGATCTCCTTGACAAAAAGGACAATTAATCGAGATTACATCGATACCGCGCCTATCAAGGTTTACCCTAGATAGGAGTTTGTTAAGTTTCAACCTCCAAAGAAAAACATTAACTTTAATGGGAAGGAGACGATTCCAACGAGTGGCATCATTACAAGTATCTAACAACCAAGAATCCACCAAGTGACAAACGAAAGCAACAAAAAAACCCGAAAGGCCATTCAGAGACCACTGCCAAATGTCGCACTGATCAGAGAGAGAAGTACTCCCTATGACGCTTAATAGAGCATTAAACTGAGACGACTCCTCACCGCCTCTAGGAACCCTCCGTAAAACTGAAGACCAATCAATTAAGCCAACACGACTGGCAATGGAGCACTGTTTATCAGTTTCAAGGAGAAAAATGCGAGGGAACATCACCTTTAGAGGCTGATTACCGCACCATAAATCAGACCAGAAGCTCGAATCCAGACCGTTGCCAATCTTGCGAGTGCAGTAGGAAAAGAAGTCAATACCTTTTGACTTGAGGCTGTTAATCGAAGAAAGAATTGAACCCCAAGTGCTTCGCTTCAAACTAGTGTTGGTGTCGCTATTAATTCCCCCTCCAGGACCATGAATGCTCTTTATAACTCGAATCCAGAGGTCGGATTGATCACAAAAAAATCTCCATAACCACTTAAAAAGAAGCCCAATGTTTAGACTGAATATACTGCCTATTCCGAGCCCTCCTTCACGTTTGCTAGCGAGGCATTTGTCCCATTTGATCCATGTCAGTTTTTTCTCAACTGGATCACCTCCTATAAAAAACTTGTTGCGCATAGACTCAAGCTTCTTTCGAATGGCAACAAGCATCGGATATAAGGACATATAATATATAGGAAGATTACCAAGAACCGATCTAATTAATGAGAGACGACCACCAACGGATAAAAGCCGAGCTTTCCACGAAGACAATTTCGAGGAAAACTTAAGGAGAACGGCATTCCAATTGAGACATCTGGCCATGTTACAACCCACAGGGACGTCGAGATACTTCAAGGGAAATTTAGCCGCCCCACAACCGATGATGTTAGCCATATGAGTGACTTCCACTTCATGGACACCCAAATCATACCTTAATTGTAAGATTTTTTAATTGTTATTTATTTATTTTAAAGATATTCAATTAATAAAACCTAAATAATTATTTATTTGGCAAAAGTGTTTGGAAATTCGTTTTTTATATAAATTTTCGTTAAAAAACAAATGTGTCAAAAGTATAAACAATTAAACTTTAAAAAAGCGGATGTAATTTACAAATAATTTAATCACTTAAAAAATTGAACAGATACGCATGTACCTGCAAAAAAATTGAATAAATACGCATGCACCTGTTGGTTATTTATCGATACTTAAGGACTAACTAAAGAAAAAGAAAAAGACGGTATTAACACATAGCACAAACAAAAGAAAAAAACCATATACCATACACTCGAAACTTCGTACCCTCCTCCATCGTATCTGATTAAATTTGATGTGTTTATTCAGTTTCAACAACGTAATACTTTGTATCGAATCAGTAATCTAATTCGATTTTCATTTTTTCCCTTTTTCAACTAATTAATTGAATTAATCTGGTAATTCAATTTGCTTATTGTTAGTTTTTATTCTAGTTGGCTGTTTTATAGTTAATTGAAGATTCATGGATCAATGTGGCTATAATTTCATTCAAACTGTAGGTTTGTGTTTTACAGCTAATTGAAGATTTATTGATCTTGGATGTTGTAATAATATGCATTATCTTATTATGCGAATATGATAAGGATTATAAACTATGTTGATCATATACTATCAAACTAATGTAGTTTTAAGTTTAGTTTTTGTATTATAAATTATACATGGAGTAGGGATCCAGTGAGAAATAAATTAAAATAAGAAGTGGTGAGAAGTGACTAAAACCACACATTTGAGATGCAACGACTTGCATTAGATGCATTTTTATTCATTTAGATGCACCATTTTGAGTTTCAAACGTTAATTTGATGCGTAGATGGTGCAAATTGATTTTCATGATTTTGGCACATGTAGAGGAACAAAAGATAAGAGAAAAAATGAAATGCATCTAATTAAAAGCTAGAAAACACATTATGATGCGTTATAATGCATCTAAGATTATAGAGATGCATCTAATTTAAGTCGGTGCATCTCGGATATGCGGTTATAGTTACTTCTTATCCTTCTTATTTTAAAAAAACTTCTTATTTGATCCTAACTCATTATACATGAATATCTGAGATTAATTGAACTATTATGTAATAACCATGTTCACTTGGGAATGCAGATTATATGAGTAGGATAGTGATGCATTAAATTGTTACTTTTACATGAACAAGACAATGCATTCAATCATTCAAGTTACAAAGAAAGGGATGTGTCATTTAAAAATAAATAGATGTGTATGTGTGTCAATATGTGTTAGCTTAGTACAATATGTGAAGAATTATTACCATCGATTTACTTCCATATTTCATATGATGATATGCTAACTAAGAATATCATCCATTATGTAGGTGAAGAGTCTCTAATCTTCAAAGTGATTTTGGTGCAAGTCTCGACCTGCTGAATCATATGTGGATAGACAAGATCGAGTATATGAGTCAGAAAATGGATGGATTCAAAGTCTAGATGAGAATACATGTTCCATAAAGGTTGTTGATGGTACTGAAGGTGCATATCCGTCAATATTATTCATGACACAAACACAAGGGAACAATGACTCGCATGTTGCAAGGGAGGTGCGAATCCCAGTTATCCATCAGCACCTTGGGGCTGTGAGTCTTCTCTTTTCAGTGAAACCATGCACACTCATTCAATGTTACAAATAGAGTCTGACGACTTGCATATATGGTATTTTTCTCTCATTTTTTTTAAATTGATATGAACCATAAGTAACCTATGTGACATGAATTTTTTTCACTTTACTGATGCTTAATCAGTTTTTACAAAAAAAATCACTGTACTGATGCTTAATCAGTTTTTACAAGGATTTTACAAATGGAAGAATGTTCATGTCATCGAGCCCTTGACTATTTAAATTCATATGTTTTGGTACTAAACTAAGCTTTACGGGGATTTAATCGGCAAGATGATTATTCCTATTTTTTGTGACTTAATTAATGTATTGGAGTTTGATGATCATAAGGTGGTAACATGTTATGAGTTTATTAATCAATCTATGCAAAACTCAGTCATGTTGTTTATTAGAAAATGTATATACATTGTGTATATCTTATTTATTGTTATTATTTTTAAATGTGTACAGGGTAGTTTGAATTTGTAGGAAAACATGTGAAATTAGTAATGGCTCCTAATCCAAGAGTTATGAAGGCCTTTCGTGATAGGAAAGATCTTAGAATTCCCGAAAAAAGACGAAACCGGTTTTGAAAAACTTTTTAGAATTTATGAATATAATTGGGACCTTATCGAAGAAGAAAATAATAGATCTCTTGCAGATGCTATTTTGTACAGCGAGAATACACTGGCATGTTTACAAAATTTCTTGTTTATCATTGTATGTAACATAATTGTTGGCTCATATTTTATGAACTGTTTCTTTTTACAGGCAATAGAAGTGAAGAATAATGTTGATAATTTTGAAGTACGTATATCTGCATACATAAATACATTTGCTGAGTTTTCTGTTTACCTGTTATGGTAATATTTCACTCCTTTGATAACTGCATCATATTATTCCAAAGTACAAAAGCAATTTTATTTATGTTTCTCGATATAAATTGTGCACATACAAGTATTTATGTTTTGATGTAGACTCGCGAGATGAGAAGTTTTCTGACATTGCTAATAGATGGGTGGTATAAATTTTACAGGATATAAACTTCTTAGTTTGCACTACTAAATTTGCAGCTCCGCGTCTCAGAAATTGTGGTGGCAAACTCATCTTACTGTCTTCTGCTGCTTCATGGATTTCTGTTACAAGAATGAGCATCTACAATGTAATTTCTTCTCATTGGACAATACGGATTCTCTTTGGACATCATAAGTGTGATATTGGACCAACTTTTTGCATAAGAATATCACGATTTTAATAAAATGTATAAAATGAATATTTACAGTCATTTGTTACTCTCATTTTTAGTAAATTGTATGTTTAGTGATTTGGTTTACATCTGCAAACCCCGTGAGATGTCTTAAATGAATATTTAGAACTAAGGTTGATATTTTATATGATGAGTTTAGCTAGGTAAAGAAAGTGGCACTAGCCCAATTCTACAAGACGATGAGGGTCGACTTCAGAATCAGATATTAATATAACCTCGTGACTCCAGGCTTCATAGAGTCTAAACTCACGCAAGGCAAATTCCTTTCACACATGTGATTGCAGAAAAAGTTTAAGCTTTGTAATTTGTGAATGATAAACATACAAAATTCTAAAAATAAAAAAATATGATTACAAAATATATATCAAAACCCCGTGCGTGCACGGGTCTTATAACTAGTTTAATTTAAAACATTTAATAAGATATGTACACTTTAAAAAGCGAGTCCGGGTCAAGAAAAGGAACAAAATGACGAAGTCCGACAAAAATATAAATCTCGCAAAATAAAATAAGTTGGGGTGTGTCATAATATTTATGATGCCCAAAACGCTTAACGGTCCCTCGGCCAAACGTTGACTCGCAAATCGACTAAAAATAAATGTTCTCACTTCCGTTTGAAATCAAATACGAAAATAATTATGCTTGACAAATAAAATATTAAATGTCGACGTTGAATCATATGAATTTATAAAATAATAATTATGATATCGAATCCGCGATCGTCATACGCTTCGTAAAACTCGAGTCGTTACATAGGATTTTGAGGTGGGTGTTGCACAATTGTTTTTCATCAGAAGTACTAAAATTTACACCGTAAAGAATTTTTGAGCTAAATTCAAGTTGCACCGTAAAGAAATAAAGTAGCAAAAATATTCGGGGGTTGCACATATTAAGAATCGACACTTTTTGAAAACAAAATACACTTTGTGACTCAAAATCAGGTGTGACCCGTGCCACACCCGGCCCCCAAGTTGGTCCGTCCCTGCACATATATATATCCGAGTAAAATTTAGTGTTCTCTCATATTGCTCATTAATGTACTTTTCGTCTTCACAAATATTCTTTTATCTCTTTTGAGTTTGAAGTTGATTTATCTGCAAAGTCACACGTAGATAGATAAACAAACATTTCTCGCATATGTTAAAGCATAATGTATATACACTCCAATGTAAATGTAAGCAGAATGTATACACAATACAATTATGAGTTGTGTATTGTAACTAAACTAGCAACAAATTTAGACCCCCGTTAGCCAAAACTTTCATCTTCTTCTATAGCCTTTTCCTACTATGTTGAACTTGTAATCAAAGTTTATCTTTTCGTATGGCAACATTCCAAGAGGGCGAGTTACCAAAACTCATGATATTGCCCATTTTGCCAATTTTGTAGAATATATATGGTGTAAAAAGTTAGCCATAATAACATGGTTAATTAAAAAAGGATGAGTTACCAAAACTCATGATATTGGTCTAAATCAAGCATTATCTTGTAACTTTTGCTAACCATAGGCTAAGAGGAAAACTACGCCATAATTGAATCTTGAACAAAAATAAAAGGAAAACTGTGTTATAATTCGAGTCTTGAGGGAATGAAGAAAAAAAAAACTCAACAGAACATAGTAGGAAGAAGATAAATAGTGAAAAGTAATAACAATAACCATTTTTGAAAACTTTTTTACAAAATAACAAAAAGAAATTACTTTTAGTCTAACTACTAATCAATTTTCTCACACATTTACTTCTTTATATTTTTGTGCCAAATTTTAAGATCCGACACGAGTTTTATTGTGAGTTACAGTTACAAAACTAGCGGCTTTTCATCTTTCTAATAAATGATCTTGCTAAAGTTTTGGACTCAGTAATTGACTGTGAAAGTATACTAATTGGACACTCTCATAAGAGTTGCTTCCAGTTGGTGTTAAAAGAAGATTCCAATTGGAAGATCTTGTAACTATATGTTCTGCATCTTCTCTCTCTGGTCAACTACGTGACCACTCCATCTAACATGTAGGCTAAGTTTCTTACAATAAGAAACCTAGTAAGACAATGTCAAAGGGACATGTTTTCATTAGTGATAGAAAAGTCTATTCATTGCACAATGAATAACTTCCTATTATGTCGGTCCTACTACCAAAGATATGTGGAACATTTTGGATTGTGGTCGTTGCATACGATTATTATACAACTAGAAATACATCGGGGGCACACATGAATACACGAAGAGTACGTTTATTAAATATTTAATATATATACGTGTTATATTTATTAAATGTTTAATATGTTTCACGAAATGTATTTAAATGACCGTTAGTAACTGTTAGACGCAATAACTAATTTAGATACATGTTAAATATAAGAGAAGGGCTTAAAAGTCGAAAACGGAAACCCTCGTCCTCCTCCCTATAGAGGTATATTTTGGAATAGACTAGAAGAGGGTCCAAGTGTCATTTTTAGAAAATTGATGAAGTGAAAAAACAAGACTTGGAGTAGGGAACAAGTTTTGAGGTTAGGGTTAAGGTGCTATATAAACACCCTTACCCTCCTCATTCTATACGACACACACATATACTAAAAAAACCAAAAAGCAAAGTCCGTCTTTTCCTTTCCCTATTAGTTTAATACATTCGGCAGATTGATATCACAAAGCAAATTCTTTTGCACGATTTTCTTTCAGCTCTTATAAATAGTGGGTCACCTCCAACTATTTTTATAACCCTTTTGCATGATTTTCTTTCCGTTCTTTCTCTCTCTAGATCTCTCTAAATCTCTCTAAATCTTTGATCATTCAACTTGGTTAATCTTGTTTAAATATGATCAAATCTTCTATCCTTTCCTCATTTCCTCAAGTGCAAGAGAAGAACTTCGGTCATCTTCAAGATCCAAAGTTATGTAGTCTAGTTAGTTCATTTGTAACATTTGTTACATATAAATTGAGTCCATGTCTTCCAATCTTTAGTAGTGTGTAGATCCAAATGATGTATATATTTGGATGGGTTGATTGTGTGTTGGTTAGTATTTTAGGCCACAAAATACATTTGTGAAGTGGTAGATTGGTTCTAGCTAAGATTAGGACTCGACATCTAGCTTAGTGTCGAAAAATAATGTAAGCAACGTTATAAGGTTTTCTCCGCCGAAAGGGAGCTTGTTGATTAGTGAAGTAACTCTCGAGTTGGATACTCGGGGAGTGGAGTAGGGCGAAGAGGAGCTTCGTGACCGAACCATTATAAATCACCGTGTCCAGTTTGCATTTTCTTTTACCTTTCTCTTTACTTATGTCTCTACATTTATCGCCTTACCTTTACACTTGCATTGCACTTATAATTGTGTGAATTGTTGTGTATGTTGTGTTAGTCATGGTTGTGTAGCTCTTTGTAGTAGACATTGTGAGTATGGATATATTAGTAGAATATGCACTAGTTATTGTAAATCTATTATCGACACTTCTCATATTGCGTCAAACTTGATTGGTGATTTGATACAAATAATTTAGTCAGAAAACCTCTTCTGGAGGCGGGCTTATAAATCAAACACTATACTATTTTGTTAAGAATACATATTTTGTTAAATAATTTTCAATGAATACATATTTTGTTAAATAATTTTTAAAAGTACCATGCTTACAAAAAAACTCATTTTTGAAGAACTAAAAAACACATAAACAAGAATATCATGAACCAAAAGGCATAAACTAAGCCAATAGAAATAAAACAAACACTATACTACTAACCCTCGATCTAATAAACAAGAAAGAAGAAGATGGTGGTCTAACGGTAATGGTGTAGAAGACATGTGGTGTTGGCGGTTGTGAAGATGAACAATATATCATGAAGAAAGAAGAGCATAAGGAACTTAAAGTCATAAAATACTCTCCTAAGCGGAGCTATTTCTTTCTACCCATAAAAAGAGTGGGCCAAGGTTTGTGGTGAAGTGGGAGGCTGGCAGGCCGACGAAGGGTTCCCCGTAGGTATTCACAGGGAACCCATGATGAAAAGTTGTCCGCGTAATGTAGTTTTTTGTAAAAATTCCCGTTTTTTAAAAACGAACCCGGTCCTAAAACTTTGTGTCACATAAATATTACTTAATCCACTAATATGTTAAACAAAAAAAAGTTTATTTACCATCAAAACTAGGAGATAGCAAAAAAACGGAAAAAACCACCCCAAAAAATCTAATCAATTCTAAAACCCATGTTGCGGTTTTGTTTTTTAAAAACCGAAAGTTTTGGTTCGGTTTTTGGTTCTATATGAAAACCCAAAATGAAAAAACAATACTGCCCCATAATGGGTGTAACATAAAACTGAAATTTCGGATATCCAAATTAAAAAATTTTAATCCAGAATTTTGGATATATTGAAAAAACTTAGCTAAAATAATGGGTCTAACATAAAACCGTCAACGCAAATTTTGGATATCCAAATTTGTGATATACTTAATTATTGACAAGTCCCTTAAATTTTATAAATTAACAACAACAAATTATTATCGAAAATGTCCATTTCATATTTTTGCTCTAATCTACAAGAAGCCACGAGACGACTCTGATACCATCATAATCGTATTTACCTCTTTGAAAAATATGTATCTTTTAAATAATTTTGTGAAAATTCATGCGGTAACTGTGTGTGAAATAAATTTCAAACTTGTAGAATATATGACGATTTAATGAAACACCGAATACCGAACCACAAAAACTAAAAACCGAAAAAACCAAACCGAACTTTTGGTTCAGGGTTTGGTTTTAAAAAACTTAAAGCCGAACTTTTGGTTTGGGGTTTGGTTTTAGCCAAAACCCGACTAAGACCGCCTCATGCTCACCCATAATCAGAACTCTTTGTACTCGTAAAAATAATTATGTGCACCTGATGACTAAGTATTTCGGGTCCACCTCTGGTGGCCGGAACTAACATTTTGATCACGTATTTTCAAATTTGTAACTAAAGGAATAAAAAAGAAAAAGAAAAGAAATAAAAAAGGAAGAAGGGATTTCGATGGGAAGATGACAAGAATGATTTTCGGTGACAATAGTCGTTATCATATATGTGTGTAAAATGTTTATCGTGAACCATATTAGCATGGTTAATTCCAAAAAGGTGAGTTATCAAAACTCTGATATTGCTCTAAATCAAGCATTATCTTGTAACTTTTGCTAACCATATGCTAAGAGGAAAACTACGTTATAATTGAATCTTGAACAAAAATAAAAGGAAAACTGTTTTATAATCGACTCTTAAGGGAATGAAAAAAAAACTCAACATAACATAGTAGGAAGAAGAAGAATAGTGAAAATGAAATTTAGTCAATACTTTGAACGGAGTATTGTATTTTTTTGAGTAGGTTATGCAACCTATAGTCTAAGACTCTAAGTAAATGTTACTTTTACTTTAGCCGTATCTTAAATTTGTATTTTACGAGCAAAATTCATGTCTCATTGCAAAAAAGATATATGACAGTTTATGGGCATTATGAAACGATTTTTAATCATACTCGTAAAATTATCAGAGTTGAATTAAAAAAAGATGTCACACCTCGCGCCTTATCACGACTTTTCACGCCTCATCTCACGTCACGCCTAAAGCCGGCACGTTACTTCACCGCTACCCTAACTCGCCACACATTCCAATCAAATTTTTTACGTAAGCTAAATAATAGTTTTAGTTTTTTCTTTAATTAATTTTCAAGTTGAGTTTGTTGTGTTTTAATTCATGGGAAAATTCTTAAAATAGACCGGTCGCTTAAAATGTTTACCTTTTCTAGACCTCAAAAAGTAAACTTCCCAAAATAGATCAGTCGCCTAGTCTCTTAAGTGGCCTAAAAAACTTTTCACTTTTTGTGTAAGTCACTTTTCAGACATGTTTTTAGGAGACATACTTTTTAGGCGACTTTAGGCAAAAAGTGACTTACACAAAAAGTGAAAAAAAAATTAGGCGATCTAAGAGACTAGGCGAATGGTTTATTTTAGGAAGTTTACTTTTTGATACCCAATTTCAAACCCACAATAAAAAATTCACACTCCCAATCACGCGCCAAAACACACACACACACAAAATGTACTCCCCCATCTCCGATCACCACCACCACCACCATCTCAATAACCACCAAACAACCTGCTCACAAGGCCACACATCCTCCTTCATCCTCGCAACTCTCGAAGGCGGATCAATCTGCTTAATCTGTCTCTCAAACCTAATCACTAACCCTAACTCACCAACCGTCCACATCTCCTACGCTCTTTCCCAGCTCTCTCTTGCCATCTCTCAACCTAATTTCGCCCACACTTTGTTCACTTTTCATCCGCATTTCCTCGTTTCGCCTCTCGTCACCGTGATTGCGAATTTTGACGATGAGGCGGTTGCGAAGCAGGTGATTGAGGTTGTTAAGGAGATGTGTAATTGTGGTGATAATGAGGAGGTTTATGGTGAGTTTGTTGCTAGGGTTACGGAGCGGTGTTCAAATGGTTCGTTGGCGTGGAGTAGGCGCCAGCTTTATATGGTAACTCTTTTTGTTGTTTTTCCATGTGTTTGAATATTTTTTGCGAGATTTGTTATTGTGCTTTTTTGTACCGATTGATATGATTGTTTGTGTCAGTTATTCGCCTATAATATAAGACTCATAATGATAATTGATAAGATTGTGTTTGTTTTTTCAAATAACTACTATTTTCCTCTTATGTCTGCAGGCGCGCAAACGTTAGTGTTTGTTTATTTTTAGACATCTGAAAAAACAAACACATCACCTATGACTGTTATATCACCTTGTCTAATTAGTGGTGAATACTACTATAGGGCGTATAGTAGTTCTATGAGCGGATGTTCTCCAAGTATTTGGATATGTTTTAGAATAGTCAACTATGTGGAGTTCGTTTTGGTACTAGTTAATATGTGTTAATAATGTAGCTGGAAAATATATACGTTGTGCAGACTGTATACTTATGTTATACAAGACCGGCAAAACAGTGATTCAGAGTCAATAACGTTTAATTACTGTTACACATTATGAATAAGTCACATGATATTCAGCTAACATTTTGAAGTTTTAGCTACATTGCTTAGGTGTACTATTGGATTCGGATAAGACTGATCCATACACTTATATTAAAGACAAAGATGCGCTTTATTTGAACCTTGTGATCGGTCTCCAGTTGCCTAGGTAACAGTTGGAGAGTATTACTACATAGTTATGTATCTGCTCATAATTCAGTGTAGCTTGTTCTTACTATCTGTTTTTTATTTATTAATTGCAGTGAAGAGATCCAAGGCGAGATTTTATTTGTGCTTTACAAATTATGTGCGATTGGGGATGTCTGGATGGATAGTGGTAATGGTGATGGTTTATTTGGTCATTGTTCGAAGATCTTACAGTTGTCATTAGAAGCACTGTTGAAGACTCAGCGTGATGATGTTCGCATGAACTGTGTAGGTTGGTCAATACTCCTAGTTTCTCTTAAACTGTTTATTATGTATTTTCATAGCTGTTGATATTAGATACAATGTTAACCGTGCTGCAATATGCGAGGATTTAAGCTTGGATCACAATTGCTGACTTTATTTTTAAGACTCACCACTGAAGTTACATGCTGACATAGTATATTACGGCACTGCTTTTGAATTATTATAGTGTATGCTTATACTGCGTTGCAACATAACCAATTCTTGGCAGCATATTATGCTTAGTATTACTAAGACCACTTTCTGTTACTTTTATATGCTTGAACTGTTGGGCTAGGTATGTCAATAATCAGTCTCTACTGGATTGGATAGTGGCCTCAAGATTGTTTGTTGTAGTTCCTCAAAGTGGAATCTTAGTTTTGCAACATGACGTTGTATTGTTTAGCTCCCACTTTTTTGGGAAGACTTGAAAAACTCCACCAAAGCATATGAAGTCATTGCTGCCCGCCCATCGATGCATCCTTGTTTATTCACTTGACCTTCTAAGGGTGGGATTTAAACCCATAATCTCTTTGTTATCATTAGAAAGTTTCAATACCTGGACAAGCCCAGCTGGGAAGCAAGTTAGTGTTGTTTAGTTCTGTATTTTTTGTAGACTGATTGAATGCAATTGTTCTGTGTTCTGCTGTATGAAGTTTTGATAAACGATATATAAATGAAATCAATCCTTCTATATTTCAGTAACAATTTATTTCCCTTCAAATAACATTCTTTTGTCACTTTTGTGAAGCACTATTATCGGTGCTTGCACGCAGAGGGTTCTTCGAGAATGCATTGGAAAATGATGTACCCTCAGCCTGCAAGGATTACAATGAAGCAGACAATTTTATGGAAACAACTGAGCATGAACCAGAAAATACTCCTCTGAATCTCTTGTTTGCTGAAGCCGTGAAAGCACCTCTGCTTTCTTCAGATTATGAAGTTCAAACTGCCACATTGGATTTAATTGTCCAATATTTGTCTTGTGGAGGTGTTTCAGAAAAAGAGGTCCAAGTTCTGATTGAGGAGAATATTGTTGACTATGTTTTTGAGATTTTAAGATTGTGGGGTAGGTTCACATGCTTTTGAAATTACTTTACTCTGCTCAGGATTATAAACAACCTGTCCCTTTACTAGGACTCTTTCTAAACACTAACACTTTTGCAGATATAATAAAGAGAATGGAGTAAAACATAGTTTTGGGTGGTCCAACCATCTGACCGCAACCAAATTGGCTGTTTAAAAAAACAGTATAAATACTTTGTTTTGAATGTTTATGGTAAATGTTCACTTTTGTTTTTACAGGGTACAAAAAAGATGCTCTTGTCAGCTCATCCCTACAGGTTCTTGATCTCTTGTCAGTGGCAGAGGAAGCTTTTAAGCAAAGGCTTGCTATCGGGTTCACGACTCTAGTTCCTGTTCTCCGTTATGTTGCCGAAGTTCCTTATCATCCTGCTCAATGTCAATCATTAAAGCTTATATCAGATTGTGTTTCAAACTGTCCTGGAATCAGTTCAAGTTCCAATCTTGAAGAAATAAGCCTTGTAATGACAGGTATGCTCAAGAAACATATTGATGGGGAGGCCAACATGCTTCCAGAAACATTCACCTCAGTTTGCTCAGTCATTGTAGCTCTAATGAAGTCTCCCTCTTCACATGGAACTATAAGTATTGCCAAATCACTACAAGAAATATCAAGATACACCATTGCAATTTGCTTGACCTATTATGGGGAACATTCCGGTCAAATGCTAAACTCCCTTTACTTACTAAAAGAGGCATATGAGTATTGTTTTGAAGGGAAGTCCACAGATTCTGACTATATGGGATTACGTGACTGTATATTAGACATATGTGCAAGTAAACTATTGCCTTGGGTTTCCACAAACATCAATGAGATTGATGAGGATATTGCTTTGGGTGTACTTGAGATTTTTTACTCAATGCTGATTCAGTCTGATTTCCAACCTAAGGGATTTGTAGATGTTCTGGTTTCATCCTCATGGTTCAGTTTTTCATTTGGATGTTTAGGCCTTTTTCCTACTGAGAGTATGAGATGGAGAGTTTATTTCTTATTGAGTTCTATATTGGATGTGCTTCTCGGAAATGACTCTGGCCAGTCCATTAGAGATGTTGCTTTGCATCTCCCATCTGATCCTATAGATTTGTTGTTTCTTCTGGGACAGAAGGGTTCACATAATCAGGAACTTTTTTGCTGCCAATCTGCGGTTTTGCTGATACTATATACCAGCTCCTTGTATGATGATAGGTAACAAATCTTCATTTTCTACACTAAATCACTTAATTATAGTGACTTCAGTTTGGCATGCTTAGAACTATTCATTGACATTTTACTTGCAACAACAACATACCCAATCCTGCCGGAGCAGGTATGGGTGACATTTTATTTGTTGATAACTTGATATTATTATTTAGAGGTGGCAATTTTGACTCGTTTATATGAATGAGCTGTTTCAGATTACGTTTTCTATCTAACAAGCCAAACAAACTAAAAACTTAGCTTACAAGGGAACCGTCAAAACTCGGCTAAACTGAATTTTTGTAAATCATATGTAATCACACAAATTATCTTATTATTGAAATTATATTACTTTTGTAATCATATTTAGTTACACTAGTTATCCTTACAAAAAGTATTATAGACCACCTGACCTGACTCATAATAAAACTACCGGTTGCACATGTTATAGAACCCACCCATTTTGCCTCCTTAATGAATTTCAAACAGTATCTCAATTTTTCTGAAAACAGGATTTTTTTTGTTGAAAACTTGATCTTTTTATCTGCAAGAAGAAAAAAAGGAAATGTTCCCATAAATGCTGTGGTGATTAATTGCTTTATTCTTTTTTTCCCTCAAGGCTTGCAGAAGATAGGATGGTATTAGCTTCTCTGGAACAATACATCTTACTCAACAGTTCAGAGATCTTTAACGGGATTGTTGAACCACTGATGATGGAAGTGCTCATAGATCTGTATGGCCTTTATAGGGGTTTGGCAAAGATAGGTTACCAAATACCATACAGTCCAGAGGCTGAAAGTACCCTCTTCCATCTTATGGCAGAAAAACAATGTGAAATTTTCTCAAGAAAAGTTCATGTGACATCACTAAAATGGTTATTTCAACAAGAGAGAATATGTGAGTATTTGTCTAGCCAGGTTTTGAGGTGGTGCAGAAGATGTATTGTCTATGGAAATCAGATTGTTGCTTGCAATGACACCGAAACTGTAGAACTGAAAGAAATTGCTGAGTTGGTAGCCTCAGGAGATAACTTTGGGGCCACACTATTGGTGTGTTTGTTGAGAGAGCTTGTAGAAGAAAACGGTGAAGAAGATGACATCGTTCTTTTATTAAATATCATTGCATCAATTATTGAGTTATATCCAGCTGCTTCAGCTCAATTAAGCGTAAATGGAATAGCCGTTGCATTCCAGAATCTGTATCAGCATCATCACCATCATTATTCTTCTCCGGAGACATTCAATCTTACTTGTCAACTGGTTTTTACAATATTACATTCAGTTAACTCAGAAGCACTTTCTGACGATGAAGCTTGGACTACAATAGCAACAGAGGTTATCTTACTAATGATCAAGCTTCAATTTTAAAGGCGGAAAAGGGGCGGGCTGGGTTACGGGTCAATACGAGTTTTGGTTGAAACGGATACTTTTTTATTGAGGATTGAAACGGGCAGTGTCTTTGAGATGACCCAAATACATTTTTATCCATTACTATTTCTTTTATAAATGAATAATAGATAAAAATATAATTGCAAAAACTATTTTCATTACAAAAATAATATAAATTTGAACATAGCGATTAGAAGGTTGTATGCTTCTAACATATACCATTGTTAAATTAAATGTATCCAGTTTGACCCATTGACCCGGTTGGCCGGTCTTTTTTTTGCTAATTTTTTAGTTGACCGTTTAAGATAATGCAAAACAAAAATAACCTATTTACAAGCAAATAGTTAGAATTTCCACCTCTTTTTCTCATGATTCTAGCTATGAAAACTAATCTGGCCTTAAATATTTTGTAGTTGATGCACTACCTGATCTCTACAATTGATGAGAATGGTCGCACTCAGGATGCTCTCCTAGTGATGGGCATTCTTTGCCTAATTTTGCATCATTCTCTTTACCAAAACCTTGTAGAAGCTTCCAAGATCATACTTTTGAACACTCAGTTGATCTCACTAGTTAACAAAATGATCCATGAAGCTTGTTTGAAAGGACCTGCGTTGTCTGATCATGACGAGGCAACAGAAACCGGAGAAGGCCTGATATTTTTGCTCTTGCTAAACTACTTCTGTTACAGAAGGTTAGTGTTTCAGAGTGACAAAATGGACATTTGTACAGGCCGTGTAACGGGTCAAACCGAGAAATTTTGTATGGTTGGGTTATGCTGACCCCAAACACCCTTTTTCCGCTTCCTAAATGTATTATGTATTACATGTGATTACAAAAAAATATATATATATTTATGATAAATATCTATTTTTGTTAACATTAACAGTAGACTTTAATAACTTTAATTTCGACTGGTTCAACCCAGTTAACCTGTTTCCTTCTTAGCTTAGCTGGTCTAATGTTACTCCTTTGACCCATTATTAGAGCTAAAATATAGCCCGAAATAGACCTAATCATTAGTCAGAGAATTAAAGATGTAAACTGAATAAACCTTCATTATCTAACTTGGAACATATATACTAGGATTTTTATGTGTTTGACACTTGTTTTGTTTTAGTGCGAATTTTGTTTTACCAGGGATAGGAGACGCACAACGCTTACTTGATGGTGGAAATAGAAATCAGCAGTCATTATCCTATATCAGCATTCATTGCCATGACTTGTGCAGGTTATTGCATTTTGGGTCTTCAGCAGTCAAGCTCGTTTCTTCATACTGCCTGTTTGACTTATTTCAAAGAATGACAGAACAAAAAAGGAAAGAGCCGGAAAAGCTCGAACATAATGCCAATCATCTACAGTCCATAACCTCTGTTCTACAAGGCTTCATTTTTCACAGTGATATTAGGGTCGCCATGAATTGTGCTCTTTGTATAGCTATGGCAGTGGATTGGGAAAACTACGTTCAAAAAGATAACTGGTATCGGTTGATAACTGAAGAGTTGGTAATGAGTCTGGCTGTTCCCGGTTTGGCATCAAAATCCATCATGACTCATCACAGGCCAGCGGTTCATATAGCAGTTTCAATGCTAGAACTACAGCAAGTTCCTTCTTGGATGTCTGCTGTGTTTGATGATTCTTGTATAAGTGGCATCATTCAAAACCTTTCACCAGGTAATATGACTCGTGAGATGGTGCTATTATTTCGGGAGCTTCTTCAGTCAGGGCAACTCAACTCTAAGCATATTGCTTGCTTAAATCAGCTATTCCAGGTAATAAGAAAAACCTGCACAAATTGAAGTAGAGGTGCCTCATTGGGTGGGCTGGGTAACAGGTCAACACGGGTAAGTTTTTGTAATTGTCGTTTAACCTGAAAGACTTTCTTTGCAAAAATTGCAAGGTTTCCATAACAATTAGTGTGAATGTTACTTCCATAATACCTAGTTTTTAAATAAAATGATTTATTAGGCTATACACTTTCAGCGACTTCTGGTGCATACGAGCCTTTTTCCCTTAGCTAACTAAAGAATTCGACCTTTTTGACCCATGAAAGGTGAATATAACACAAATTGACTCATCTATAAGCAAATGAGTCGAACTTGCCAGCTCTAAAATCAAATGTTCGGTTGCATGACATTAGTGTTATTTTCCTGTTGCAGACCTGCAGAAAACATGTATACTCAGATGACATTCACGATGCCAACACAGGTGATACGCAGATGCTTATTTTCCCAGATGATCTGGGAAAAGTTTATGAGGTTCTTTTAAACCTCATCTCACCTAGATCATCTCCGAACGAGGTACTATTGGAAGAAATTGAACTCTTCTGCCAAACTCAGATGGAATCAGAATAACAAACAAAATAGTTTGAACCTTAAAATATATTCATTGCTCAAATACCAAATGAAACAAAGATTCATGTACAGAATATGTATGCAAACACTTTGTAGAGCACAGTTTATCACCCACAATGATAGCCATACAAAACTTCTGTTTAACATGTTTCATTGCGTGAATTATATAAAACATACATATACTATGATGAGATAGCATTTGTATATCGACTATCATTCTCTAACTGGCGTTTACTGAAGAGCAGCACATAAATGGTACCCATGATGATATTCCTTTTGCTTTTTTCCTAACTTTCTTGCCCTCAGCAATGTATTTGGGTGGAGACGGCTCCTGGTTAGCCGTAGTGGTTCCCGATGACATATTTGACTTTTTGGGTTCATCAGTTTTCTCGGCAGCTTCATCTTTTTGAATCATAGTCGATAGTTGTATAGGATTCGATGCTTTTGCTTCAGTTGCCAAATTCTTTAAGGGAGTCTGAATTTGTTCATTTGTGGTCCAGTTTGTAACTTTTGCTATTGCCTCTTCATTTCTTTTCCTTCCTTCAGTTTCATTAGTGATATTAGCCTCAAATTTTGGTGGTTGAGAATTTTGTGTTGTCACTGGCTTAATTTCAGAAGCATTTTGATCAATTTCCTTTTTGGGTTCTACCAAAGATGGACCTCCCAAAGCATCAATTGAAGCAGTTGAGAGCACTAACCCATGCATAAAAAGAAAAATAGTTATATAAAAACAGAAACAGTTATATAAAAACACAAAAACAACAAAAGCTACAGAAAGATTTGCAATATGTACCTGAAACTGATCCCCAATTGCCTTCCAAACTATTACGACTGCTCGAGCCAACCGATGCATCTACACCACAATCTTGACTGCTCATCAGCTTGGCATCACCTTCATTTACCACAGTTTCAGAAACGACCCCAGAAGCATTATGTGATTCTTCAGATTTTTCCAGTATAAGCTTCTCTGATCTCTCTGAAATTTCAACTTTTCTACCATCTTTTAAATCAGTAACTACACTTTCCCCTATCTTTTGATCACTTTCAATACCACTTTGTGGTTCTTTGACAATTTCCTGAGTGTATGTTTCAGTTAAAACTGGAACACTATTATCAATTTCCGTTTTTTTAATCACTTCTGGGGCATGTTCAAGTTCAAATTTATCTTTCGTTTCACTAAGGGTCGCGACTGAATGTTTATCAAGAGAAACTTCTGCTTCACTAAGATCATCTTTAGATTCAGTAACGATTTCACTTGTCTCCAAAGGTTGAATTTCCGGAACTTCATCAATAACAAGTGCAGGCACAAAAGCAGAGAAGCCCGTGTTTGTGTGTTCGGAAACAGCAGACTCAATGGAAGACTCACAACTTTCAGAGATTTGACTTTCTTGAGTGATCTCTTTTGCTGTTTTGACTTCAAAGGTATCTACCATAGATCTATGTTCCACATCTTTGTCACCATCAAGGTCTAGACTCAGAGGAACTCTGGAATGTATACTTTTATGGTCTTTGAAATCATCTAACAAAGTCTCGGCCTTCTCTACCAGAGGTTTATCACTTGGAACAGAGAGTACATATACATCTTCTTCCCCTTGATCTGTTACATTTGCAGAAACTTGTTCAGTCTTCGAAGGCTCCACGGTGTCAATAGCTCTATCTTTATGGGACCCATTTCTATCTTCGACCAAAGGAACCAAAGGTTTCGTGTCAGAATCAGCAGGTTTATCTTCTTTTATATGGGTATCAGGGGTTCCAGTAACGTCAAGATTGTTATCCACTTTTCTAGCCAGTGAACTGCCTAACAGCTTTGTATCATCTACAGATGAGAAAATGTAACTCAAATTAGGAAACTGAATCACACCTCACAAGTCTATAACATGACACGAATTATAAATTATATTGTAGGCGAAACTGGTATTGCTGTAATTTGACAACACTAAGAAGCATTGGATAGGGAATAATGGAATATCCAATGGTGCAGGCGTATGGGGTGTATTATTATGACACGTTATATGCATACATATTTACATTTATAAGTTAGACAAATAACTTAACAAAGAAGCACCATCAAAATAATCAAATTTATATTAAAATTATTTATCAAACTTGTTGATCTATATGGATGTGATATCATACATATACAAGCTTAATCCAATTAGCCTACAGATGGTGGGGGGAAAAAAAATACTGAACAACAAAACTGGGGAACTTATAATAGTAGAAGGTAGAGGGAAAAAAAGCATTAAACAAAACGTTAAAGCACAAATCAAGTACTAATGTTTTTAGAACAACATACATGTATCAACGTAATTTAAGTACGAAATATTAAATGAAAACAAGGACCCTAATGATGGAAACTATTGAAAAGTTTCATCTGGCCTGATCCCTCTACCCAAATATGTTACCTAACCGCTCTTCTGAGATTGGACTGATTCCTGCATCCGAAAATTCTGTTACTGCATCAGAAAACAAATCTTCTTCAGATCGGTTGGATCTTTCCAGAATCCCACTAGCTCCGCTACTCTCTTTGACGATCCTCTTCTCAATATTGGGACCTCAAAACGAAAATGATCCAGAAAAAATAAGATAAAACTACTAGAAATCTTCAAGATAACCTCTGTAGACAACAAAAAATGCTACGACGATTTTCTTTTATAAAAAACTAAAATTACTGCTTTCTTTGAAGATATCAAAACGAACATAATCTTAATCTAAGGTACTGCGAATACACCTTTAAGCGATAGAAAAACCAAATAAGACACAACTAAATCTATAGAGATAACATCAAACATAACATGAATTTAACTTGTTCTTTTAGAATGTTCACATACTAATATAAACCCAAATAAGATGCAATAATTCTTTATGATAATGACTCAGCATAAAACCTAACCTGTGGTTCTCTTATATCTTCAAAGGATGAATAAAGAACGAAATAATTTCAAGAAATGTTTGAAAGGTAACTTCCGGTTCTTTTATTATTTTAAACAGATTATAAAAACTATAAAACGAAAACACGATGCAAGAAATCTTCCAGTACAACAGAGATAAAGAGATAAACTTTAGGTTATTTATTAGTATGTTTCAAAACATATCAAAACTTGTATCCGAAACATGATGCAAGAATTTTTTAAAAGATAACTACTAAAAGAACCCTTTATGGATATTATTTTCGGGGTATGGGAATAAAGAAACGGCTTTCATACCCAATAAAGTGGTTTGGTTTATGGATTTTATTTTGGGGAATGGGTATGAAACCCACAAAACTAGGCATTTTCTAAACTCTCCATAAGGGTGGTGGGTGTGGTGGGGGGGGGGGGGTGGGGGGGGGGGGGGGTGGGGGGATTTTTTGGGGGGGGGGGGGGGGTGGGGGGTTGTTTTTGGGGGGGGGGGGGGGGGGGGGGTGGTTTTGGGGTTGGGTGGGTTTGAAACACCCATTGCCATACCTATACCCATAGTGCTTTCCTAATCAAACCAAAACGCCCCTTAGTTTTCTTTCAGTATCTTCAATAAATGACCAAATAAGATAAGAACTCAAGAAATCTATATAGATAACATACAATAAACACTGAACTAAACAAGGGTTCTACATACAATCTTGAACACATTAATAAAAACCCAATAAAAAGATTCAATAACATGTGAAAACACATAAAACTCACTTGGGGTGTTTTCTTCTTCTTCATCGTCATCTGAAAGTGGGTCTGAATGAATAAGCTTAGGATACCCTTCAATGGTTCCACATGCTTTTTTGTGGGCCTTCCTGTGTTTAGAACTTGGGTGTGAGTTTGGAAAAGGCCACCCACATCTGTGACATATATGCACTTGATGCCCTGCAAATACATCAACAAAACATAAGAAAACCATACATTTGAATATAAAATATTTTAGAAGGAAAAAAGACCTGAAGGGGTGGTGTGATCTTGGATATCCATGTTGTATGTGTAAAAGATGAAAACAAAAAAAGTTTTTGTAGAAAAGTGGGAAAAGGACTTTTAACAAAGTCTATGGAAGATAGTGAGGTGAGGGTATGGTGGCTGACTGCTGCTTGAGTAGAGATATGACATACGGATTAGTATATTTTTTCAAAGTGTCAATGGTCACTTTTATCTCATCTACTCCTTATTATTACATGTTAAAATATTAAAAATGTAGAGGGTTGTTACAACTATCACGATCTTGGTGACAAACAGATTGTGTTATTAGGTTGAAGATTGAAAGTGCAAACATTAAAGGGCTAATGGTTAAGATGTCACGTTTTCGTTTTGTACGCATTTAATTTTTAATTTTTCTATAGAATTTAAACACTTTGTTAATTTTTCACTTGTAGCACTCCAACGAAAATAATTTGACGTGACACTTGATTTAGCCAATTTTTCTCGTTATTTTTTTTCCCATGTTATACTTTGCCTCTACACTTTATTATTTGACATTTTTCACCATTTAACCCTTTTAAGTATTAACAACTTACACACTTTATTATATAGCCCTACACTTTATTTATTAACAATTTTCACATTTTAATACTACAAAT